>JAJPUD010007280.1:82027-110636 GCA_023553655.1 Myrmecobius fasciatus
TTGGAGAGTGGCTGAATAAATTATGGTATATGAATGTTATGGAATATTATTGCTCTGTAAGAAACGACCAGCAGGACGATTTCAGAGAGGCCTGGAGGGACTTGCATGAACTGATGCTGAGTGAAACAAGCAGAACCAGGAGATCATCATACACAGCAACAACAGTATTACATGATGATCAATTCTGATGGACATGGCTCTCTGCAACAAAGAATTGTCTCAAACCAGTTTCAATTGTTCATTGGAGAAAACCATAAACACCCAGAGAGAGGGAAATGAAATATGGACCACAATGTAACATTTTCATGATCTCTATTGACATTTGCTTGCATTGTGTTGCCTTTCTCTGATTCTTTTTTTTCTTGTAGATAGGATTTTTCTTGCATAACTTGTCAAGCATTTCAACATTATTAACATGTAGTGGACTTCCTGCCGTCTAGGGGAGGGGAGGGTACTGGGGGTAAAATTTGTAATGGAAAGCTTTGTAAAGATCAATGTTGGGGAACTACCCATATACATGTTATACGAATAAAAAGCTTTAATAAAAAAAAAGAAATGTTAGCTTTGGTAATAAGAGAAGAAAAAGAGATAAAAGGAATTAGAGTAGGTAATGAAGAAACCAAATTATCACTCTTTGCAGATGACATGATGGTATACTTAGAGAACCCTAGAGATTCAACTAAAAAACTACTAGAAACAATTCACAGCTTTAGTAAAGTTGCAGGATACAAAATAAATCCACATAAATCATCAGCATTTTTATATATTACCAACAAAGTTCAGCAGCAAGAGATAGAAAAAGAAATTCCATTCAGAATAACAGATGATAGCATAAAATATTTGGCAATCTATCTGCCAAGAAAATGTCAGAAACTATATGAACTAAACTACAAAACACTTGCCACACAAATAAAATCAGACCAATTCAATTGGAAAAACATTAAGTGCTCATGGGTAGGCCAAGCAAATATAATAAAAATGACAATACTACCCAAACTAATTTACTTATTTAGTGCCATACCAATCAAACTCCCAAGAAATTATTTTACACATGTAGAAAAAATAGTAGCAAAGTTCATTTGGAAGAACAAAAGGTCAAGGATTTCAAGGGAATTAATGAAAAAAAGACAGATGAAGGTGGCCTTGCTGTACCAGATATAAAACTATATTATAAAGCAGCGGTCATCAAAACCATTTGGTACTGGCTGAGAAATAGAGCAGTCGATCAGTGGCATAGAATAGGATATCAGGACAAGCTAGGTAATAGCGTTAGCAATTTAGTGTTTGATAAGACCCCAGCTTTTGGGATAACTACTCACTATTCGGCACAAACTGCTGGGATAATTGGAAACTAGTGTGGAAGAAATTAAGGCTTGACCCACATCTAACACCACACACCAAGATAAGATCTAAATGGGTTCATGATCTAGATATAAAGAGTGATATTATAACCAAATTAGAGGAACATAGGATAGTTTACCTCTCAGACCTGTGGAGATGGAATCAATTTATATCCAAAGAAGATCTGGAACTCTTAATTGAACACCAGATAGATAATTTTGATTATATGAAGTTAAAAAGTTTCTGTACTATCAAAACTAATGCAGACAAGATTAGGAGGGAAGCATCAAATTGGGAAATCATCTTTACATTTAAGGGTTCTGATAAAGGTCTCATCTCTAAGATATATGGAGAATTGTCTCACATTTATAAGAATTCAAGCCATTCTCCAACTGATAAATGGTCAAAAGATATGAACAGGCAATTTTCAGATGATGAAATTAAAACTATTTATAATCATATGAAAAGGTGCTCCAAATCACTATTGATCAGAGAAATGCAAATTAAGACAATTCTGAGGTACCACTACACACCTGTCAGATTGGCTAATATGACAGGAAAAGATAATGATGAATGTTGGAGGGGATATGGGAAGAATGGGACTCTGATGCATTGTTGGTGGAACTGTGAACGGATCCAACCATTCTGGAGAGCAATTTGGAGCTATGCTCAAAAAGTTATCAAACTATGCATACCCTTTGACCCAGCAGTGTTTCTATTGGGCTTATATCCCAAAGAAATCATAAAAGAAGGAAAGGGCCCCACATGTGCAAGAATGTTTGTGGCAGCTCTTTTTGTGGTGGCTAGAAACTGGAAACTGAGTAGATGCCCATCAATTGGAGAGTGGCTGAATAAATTATGGTATATGAATGTTATGAAATATTATTGCTCTGTAAGAAACGACCAGCGGGACGATTTCAGAGAGGCCTGGAGACACTTGCATGAACTGATGCTGAGTGAGATGAGCAGAACCAGGAGATCATTGTACACGGCAACAACAGTACTATATGAGGATCAGTTCTAAGGGACATGACTCTCTTCAACAATGAAATGCTTCAAACCAATTCCAATTGTTCAGTGAAGAAGGCCATATACACCCAGAGAGAGGGATGTGAAATGTGGACCACAACATAACATTTTCATGTTCTCTATTGAGGTTTGCTTGCATTGTATTTCCTTTATCAGATTATTCTTTCTTATAGGTACGATTTCTCCTGAACCAAAAAAGTATGTGTGGCAATAACTATACATATATTCGATTTCTTAAGTATTCTAACATAATTATCATGTAGTGGATATCCTGCTATCTAGGGGAGGGGTGGGGAATAGGGAGGAAAATTTGTAACAGAAAGCTTTGTAAGGCTTAATGTTTAGGAATTACCCATACATATGTTTTGCAAATAAAAAGTATTAATAAAAAAATAAAATTACTTTTACAATTATTAAAAAAATCAAAATGTTCCAGGAACTATACCACACCCTGGGAATACAAAATCAATTTTTCCATGTTCACCAAACTTCCCTGAGAACAAACAATATCTACCCTAAAAGTAGTCATAATGAGGGAAAGAAATAGAAATACACTTGCACAAACAAATATTCCACAGTATCTTGAATATTCACAATCATATGTATGTCATATTACAATGAAAGCTATTGAGAATACATGTTCCCACTATGATTACTATTCACTGAATATTTTTTAAAATTAACATTTGATTTGTGAAGCAAGCAACCTCCTTTAAAGATTCTCTTTCAATCATGTATCTCAAATTTATATATCCAAATCATATGATTCCTTGAAAGTTGTTACAACAGAGATTTCTTTGACAGCTTTCTGGTAATTAATATTAAAGGAAGCATCAGCTCATGTCTACTAAAGGTATCTCCAACTAATCAGTCTACAAGTATACTAAGCATCTACTATATGCCAAGTCTGAAGAAGGAAATGGCAAACCATTCCAGCATCTCTGCCAAGAAAATTCCAAATGAGGTATGAAGAGTTGGACATGAATGAAACAATTGAACAATGAAAATATATCAAGTACTATGCTGTGTCCTGAGGAAATAAAGACAAAAATTGAAGAGTTATTGCCCTCAAGGAGCTTATGAATAGAGATTATATGCACACATAAAATATATATAAATATATGCAAAATAAATACAAAGTAATTTGATGGGGACAGAGCAACAGCAGCATTTAGAGAAATTAGGAAAGGTGTCATGTAAGGAGAATGCATTTGAGCTAAACTTGAAAGGAAACTAAGTATTCCAAGAAGCAAAGATGATGGGAGAAGGGAGAGAATTCTAGCTATGGAGTACAAAGTGCAGAATCATGGAAATCCAAGAAAGAATGACATGAATAAGGACAGCAAAAAAAATCAGTTTCACTGAACCATAGGCATAATGATAATATTTACCAATGACATTCTTCAGTGAATTAAATGGACCATTAGCCTCAAAATACTCTCTTATGCCTGAACTTGTCTATTGCTACAAGTTTGTTTTTCTTATTAAAATTTAAACCCCAAGATCATTGTCTCATTACCAAGAAAAAAATACTAAAAAAGGATAATACAGTAATGAACAAATATCTGCTAAAGACATTAATAATTTTTCAAATTAGCAACTGCTTACCTAGGAGTCAAGGAGTTCTCAGAAAAATAAACTATAGGACAAGTAACTTTGTTTGCTTTTACTGGAGAAGGAAAGATAAAAGATTGGGAAAGGACCAGATCATGGTGAAAAGGTAAGGCTGTAGTAAATAAAAAATCCCAAAGATCAAGAGAACAGCACTGAACACATGGCTTTGAGAATATAGAAACATCAAAAACTAGGAAAAGGAGTTTGATCACATAGTTCAAGTACTTCAAAAATTAATCTAGGGCTAATCTGAGGGGCAAAACTTTGTTGCATCACATGGCCCAGTGTATGATCCACTGATAGAGGAACAAGAATAGCCCACAATACAACCATAGTCTGTAAGAACAGCCTGTGCACTGTACTGTTTGTTACTCATTAATGTTGAGACATAAAAGAATGTTTCCTAACATTTTAGGCAAGCCTCCTAGGAAGGATTTACTGGAGGAAATAAACAAAAAATTGAATAGGATGAGAGGGAATAGGTGGGCTGTTATTTGTGCTTGTGAAGAAAGTATCCAGTCAGTGAGATCATAAATCCATTGAACTGCATCAAAGTATATGTGATTCCAAGATATTAAGGACAGAGCTTAAAAATAAACAGAGAGCATTTTAGTTAAATATTTTAAACACTTGTGGCTATTGTTTTGTGGTAGTATTTTAGCACATAGGGATGAACCATTTATCAGATTATAATGATAGAACTTCACACATACGTTCTATTTTTTTGTATTCTACAAATTAAGGGGTGTCTCCCTTGTCTGAGAATGCTTAAGTTGGTTGAAGAAAATAAGGATTGATTCTACTGATAAACAGGAAGCATTTTTTTAATGTTTAAGTATCTTGATGTATGAATTGACATGCAAATATAATTAAACTATCCCCTGCCATTTTATTTTCTTTTAAAGATGCTTAACAATATGATTAACTTGATTTAAAATATAGTTTGAATAATTTTAGTCATCACCATGACTAAAATCTGTTTTAAAAGAAACAAAAAAATGCCATCCTGCCATCTTGTGGATAAGAAAATTTGTACTCTCGAGATAATAGACCTAGAGCTTATAGGAACCCCGGAAGTCATCTGGGACTTCTTTATGATGCTGGAGACCTGGACTCTTTGCATAGAAAGCATCAGAAGCAGAATTTGAACCCCATTCCTTTGGCTCTAGAGTGTGAGTTTTTTCCAATGTACCATTTACTCTTTTCATTTAATTCTTTAAAAACACAAAAACAAAGAAGTGTAAAATTGTTCATTTGGTATATTTTAAAGCAAAATTTTCTACCTGAAAGATTACTAAGTAGAAAAATCATTTTCATCTCAATTTAACTTAATTTAACCTGTGTTCATCATTTATTGTATAGAAAGTGGATCCTGTGATAGGCAAACTCTGTATGGACAAACTCTCTACATTAAGACATATTCCCCACTTGGTCTAATTCTATCCCAATATCCTAGGTTTAAGAAGTACGGAGCAGTTAAATAGCACACTGGACAGAGCATTACCTCGAATCAGCAAGACCTGAGTTCAAATACAACCTCAGACACTGAGTAGCTATGTGATCCTGGGAGGGAGAAAGGGAAAAAGAGAGAGAGAAAGAGGGAGAGAGAAGAAGTTAGGCACAACTAATAGTACTGGATATTCCATGATTTCTAGGCATTTGAGGAAATAAATAAAACAACTCATAGCATAAAAATCATCAGATCTGTCTGATGCAGGCAAGTTTTTCATCCCTAACAATTTCCTAATTCACACTCCTCCCCCCCCCATTTCTATTTTTGAACAACACAACAAGGTACTCTTATAATCATAGGAATCTAGGCAGAAATGAATCCACTTTTCAGAGGCAGTTGCTTCCTAATAATACACAAAATATAGGAAGACAGCACCATCTATGGATGAAAATAAGAGCTTAATATGTCAGTGAGCAAAGTAGACACTGAAGCCCAGAAAAAAACACTGAAATGATTTAGACTATTCTCATTCAAAGTGTAACTGTGCAATTTGTTCTGGAGTTTGTCTTAACCTATTTAGACATTCATCAACAAATAAAAATAACTATAGCTTTCACCATTTATCATTACTTTATATATAGATTTGGTACATTTGGTGAGTAAAGCATTGGTAGAATTTGAAAAAAGACTAGAGCCCTCAGTTTTATAAATATCGTAATTGTTACTATTATTGCTATTTATTTGTTTTATTTTGAATCTAGTCTAACTTAAATCAGTAATAGATTTAGAGGAGTTTTTAATATAAAAGGAGAAAAAATTAAATTTTCCCTCAGTAGCCTAATCCTAACATTTCTCAACTCTTAAAAATAAATTGTTCTTTGTCTAACCTAAATCCACCATACATAAACAGTAAAGTACAAGACAAACAGAATGAACATACATATAATAGATAATTTCCCTACATTTGCCTACCTAAAAATTATAACATCCAAACATTAGAGCAGGAAAGATGAGTGATAACTATTCATTTTGAAATCAGATTTCATTCAAATGAAATTTCTTTCTCCAAAGTTATCTATGCTCTCTTAATCGTCAAAGCTGATAGTCTTTTTTCAATCATCATCTTTTTGAACTCCCTGAAGTTTTTGACTTGGACCACTTTGATTGTTGTCCACCCTTTCCTCTTAGAGAGTCTCTTCTTTGGGTTCTTCTGATATTAATCTCTCCTAGTTCTCATCTTACCACTCCTTACTTACCTCATCTTACTACTTCTCAATCTCCTTTGCTGACTTATCAATCATATGATACTCTCTTATTCTGAGTATTCTCCAGGCTTTCTCCTGGACCCTGTTTTTTTTTTTTTTTTTTTTTTTTATTTTTTTTGCTCAATATACTTTCTCAGTTGGTGACACTTGTAGCTCTCATGGATTTAATTATTATCTATCTCTATGCAGATGACTCTCAAATATATACAGTATGTCCCAAAAAGCTTTGTGAAGTTAACCTTAATATTGCACAAATACTTTGGGACATCTGCATATCCAGCCCCAGTGTCTCAACTGAGGTTTAGTTCCACATCAGCAATATTGCCTATTGAATATTTAAAATTAAATGTTCCAAAGACATCACAAATGTTACATTTCCCCTCGAAAATGTATCTTTCCCCTCAAAACCTTTCCTATATTTTCCTGTTTATGTTAAGAGTAGAAACTTTCTTCCAGTATCCCAAGTTCTCCCCTTGGAATACCTCACTTTCTTTTATCTTTATTGACAAATCCTGTCATTTCTATTCATAACATCTCTCATGTATTTTAAATTTTCACTATTTACATGATTACCACATTACTTAGCTAGCTTCTCACCTGTACTACTGTTATAATCTCCTGTCTCCTGTTTGAAGTCTCCCTGCTCAAATTGATCTTCTATATAAATAGCAAAGTAATTTTCTTGAAGCGCAACTCTGACCTTGTCATTCCTTTATTCAGTAAACTCCATTGGCTTCCTATTACCTCCAGGATCAAATACAAAGTCCTCTGTTTATTATTTAAAGTCTTTTACAACCTTTTCCCAACTACCTATCCAACTTTATTATATATTACTTCCCATTCATTATGATCCAAATAAACTGACTTTCTTGTCATTCCTCACACATGATTTCCTGCTCTGTGCCTTTACACTGGCTGACCCCAATGTCTGGAATCCATTCTCTCTTCCCCTCTACTTCAGAGAATGCCCTACTACTATAGCACCTTCTCTGTAGCCATTTATCAACCTACATTCACAGTTTGGGGTCACCAGAAGGTAGCTAATTACTATTCTCTCTGAGTTCTAAATGTAACCCTTAATAAGTTGGATTTCTAGTACTATCACGCAAAAGTCCCCATTGGTAAACTCACCATCAGCAACCAGAGAATTAGACAAAATACTAATCATAGATAGGGAAAGGAGACACAAAATTGAAAAGTATAATGTTAATGAGGCATGTGTGTAGATTATATTTGTGGTAAAAGGGTTACTCACACCTTCTACACTAACAGCTCTTTTTTCCCTTCATGGAGTCTTCATGTAGTTCCTCTATGTGTAGCTCTTTTTCTGGACAGGCCTCTAAGCCAGAATCCCAGAACTTGTGCCTTTCTAAAAACCATAGATAGTACTCCTCTCTAATATGGGGAGATCATATTTCTTGACACTACCATGATTCTTGTTTGTCTTTGATATGCCTTGTAGGCCTTTCCAAGCTGTCAGGCAGTACTGCTTATTTTAAGCACTGCTACTATTGCTACTCACTTCCAACTATGGATGGAATATCTGATGGAAGCATAGTATTTCCAAAATTCACAGGGTTACCTACATTTCTATCTAAAAATACTAATTAGCATAAAATCAGGAAAGAACAGACACAAAGAGAAAGAGACAGTCATATTTAGTGTCACAACTACCAGGTTAAAAACAGGGTACCTTTTTTCCCTCTACCTGATTCTCAGGATGACAATTCATAGTCCTGCCTCCTTTAAGCCTAGTAAGAAATTCATATTTTTCCCCTGTATGATCAGCAAATGAAAAAGGGTAATGTATGCACAGATTACTTCCTTTCCATGCCCATTCATTAACAACCTTGTGTACTCAGTTCTTCAAATTCTGCGATCAATTGGAAGAATTTTCATTATCACATCATACAAGCTCTTTACATGGCAAAAAATGATTCCCCAAACTTCCACATATTTGATTGAAGTCAAGACATGCTCTATACAACCAAGAAAGACAGGTAATTTGAAGGTGAGCTTAAAGCATTCATCCATATGAATCCCTCAAGTTGTTAGTGTTTTTCCATTGAAAATTACATTTTATTTACTTTATATTTTTTTCTGTACATATTTATATACATGCAAGCTATCTTCCTCTGATAGGATGCAGGGACTATTACATTTTATTTTTGTATCAGTGTCTGGAATATTGTGTTTAATAAATGTTTGTTGATTGATTCATGAAGCCTGCTTTAATTAATGGCTGGAACTTCCTAAATTCCAAGGGTATTATCAACTTAATTAATGCTATTTGATAAAAGCACCAAAGGATATGAAAATACATTATAAAATCACAGGATTAAGATGAAAGTATGGAAAGTTTAAGTTACTTGCCTGAGGTTAAAAAGTTAGTGCTTGAGTCAGAGTTAGACTTCAAGTCTCCAGACTCCTGATTCATAATCTTTCCACAACTTTATACCATCTCTCAGCTAAATATATTCTATTTCCTAATCCTCAATTAAGCTCATGACTTTAATACTATATCCTCTTTCCATTCAAACTTACTCAAAGAAAAATTTGAACTTTTGTGCTTGCCTGATTCCACCTATTTCTCTCTCCCTCAAAGTTGCTTTGTATGTATTTTTGTGCACATTTTATCTTCCAGTAGAATGTAACATCCGTGAGAGACAAGAGTCTTTCATTTTGTCTTGGTATCTTCAGCACCTAGCATAGCACATAATAGGTCCTCAATAAATATTTGTTATTGAAATATTGAAACCTCTACTGAATTAAAGCTTTATTTATTTTTAATGTCATGTGGACCATTCAAAGAAGCCCAAATTCATTGGCTTCTTGTCAATTACAGCTTTGAAAGTTTTTATGATGTTGTACAGTCTGTAAATAAGCTTCCCTAAAAATGCAATGCAATTCTTTCCCATTTCCAGAAACTTTTCACTTGATGACTGGGATCTAAGTGCTATCACTTCTTTTCCTATACAACTGCTCCAACAATTCCAGCTACCAGAGCTACCAATGTGGAATTCCAGACAGGGAGGTATTTAAATAATTAAATTTCAAAATTGTAATAACAAACAAAAGCCATTTAGTATCATAGCATAAGCAGAAGCAATGCACACTGACTACTATTTTCAGCCATTAGTAAAAGGAGCTAATTACATATTGGATAATTGGCAATTTTAAACAAAATGAATTATAATAAAAAATTCTGAATAGTAGCATTTAACATATAATGGGCTGCTATAATATGCTACAGTGAAATTTAAGTTTTTATCTCGTTTCTTTAATGCATTCATAC
Organism: Myrmecobius fasciatus; assembly: GCA_023553655.1. Lineage (NCBI taxonomy): Eukaryota > Metazoa > Chordata > Mammalia > Dasyuromorphia > Myrmecobiidae > Myrmecobius > Myrmecobius fasciatus. The sequence continues at coordinate 92,025 of JAJPUD010007280.1, forward strand.
AGAGCAGCAATTCAGTACATAATAGTAACATATTTCAAGAAATGCTAGAATACATGCAGATATATTTATTCTGTAAAAGAACCAGAATGCATATTTATACAAGATGCAATAAGAAACCCAGGTTAAAAACAAAAACAAAACCTGTGTATGAAGAGCTATCTTGGATCATATGATGTTCCAATTTGCAACAAGAGGTATTTCTAGAAAAAGGCTGTGGGGCAACAAGACTATATGATGATCAATTCTGATGGACATGGTTCTCTTCAACAAGGAGGTGATTCAAACCAATTCCTATTGTTCAGCGATGAAAATAGTCATATACGTCCGGAGAGAGGTCTGTGAGAACTGAGTGTGGACCATAACATAGCCTTTTAATGCTTTCTGTTGATATTTACTTGCATTTTGTTTTCCTTCTTAGGTTTTTTTTCTCTTTCTAGATCTGATTTTTCTTGTGCATCAAGATAACTGTATAAATATGTATACACATATTGAATTTATCATATATTTTAACATATTTAATATGTATTAGATTACTTGCCATCTAGGGGAGGAGGTAGAGGGAAGGAGGGAAAAATTTGGAACAGAAAATTTTGCAAAGATCAATGTAGAAAAATTACTCATATGTTCTGTAAATACAAAGCTTTAATAAAAGTTTTTTAAAAAAAAGAAAAAGGCTGTGTGTTCCTTGGTTCTCAGGAATGTATACCTGTTTCTGAAGCCAAGAAACCCTTAATGTGCATAGGGCATAAGTCCATACTTATTTATGTAATTAGAATATTTATACCCACCATTTCCCTGTTCTTTTTAGATGATCCTTAACTTCAATTCTTAAAAAAAAACCTGCAGTTTTTTTCCTGTATGATCAAGATAGAAGGATAGATAGATTATACAGGTATGTACTGTACTTATACCTTTGCTATTCAATCATTTTTAGTTATATACTCTCTTCCTGACCCCATTTGGAGTTTTCTTGGCAAAGATACTAGAGTGGTTTGCCATTTCCTTCTTTGATTCATTTTTGAGATGAAGAAACTGAAGCAAACTGGGTTAAAGTACTTGTCCAGGGTCACACAGCTAATAAATGTCTGAGGCCAGATTTGAACTCCGAAAGATGAGTCTTCCTTATTCCAGACCCAGCACTCCACTGAGCTATCTACCTATGTCCAGATAAATGTATAAGTTTTAATAACTTTAAAGTACACTGAAACTTTTGGGGCATACTTTTATATATTACATATATATGCAAAGAGTATTTGAATGTATGCATGTGTGTATATATGTGTGTATGGTTATATATATATATATACATATATATGAATAATTTTCTTCACAATACTCTTTTGAGGTGCTTAATTCAAATCCTATTATCAACAGAGAAATAGGTACTTAAGTGTCTAACCCAATAACACATTGAGGCTATCTTGAGGTGGGATTTTAAACTGAGTCTCATGAGTCCAGAATTCTTTTTCATATATTTGTGGACTTACAGAGGCTTTATGGCAAATCCTTTTGTAAAATTGCAACCCACATCATGTACTCCTCTTTTGTATCTTTTTAAAATCGAAATTATCTTAAAGTATAACTGTATTTTAATTGGAACAACTATTCCAGGTAGGTATTTTATAAATCTGAGCAACAGAGCTGTTTCTTCTTATGTGGCTAAAATGGGCATTTATTTTTTCTCCTTAACAGTGGAAAATGAGTTTCTGTATCCTTTTGATGGATTTTGCTAGGATAGATATACTCACCTGTTTCACTATAATCTTCATTTTGTTAGCACACAATGGCAGTTCTTTAAACCACAAACATCCAAAGATATAAGTTATCCAAAATGCATGTGATCCTTTGCAACAGAACAGAAATTTTCCTTTATTCCTTATTAAGGAATTTCTCATTCCCTAAGAATTAAGCAGTGCAATTTAAAGTCAAAAGGACAATTTATGTAAATACTGTTGACTAAGGAATTCTTTTTATCATTTGATGTGTATTAAGGTAAAAAGTTTACAAGCTGTGAGGAATTAGCTCTAGTGATCACTAGAAATTTTGGAAAGATCAGGAAATACAATTATGAAATTATCTCTTACTTGGAAGGCAGAATGAACCATATAATTTAAAAAATATATTGTAATCCTTATTCTTACTAGAAAATTCTATCAAATTTGACAACTTCTTAAGAAATTTTTTTAAACAAATAGATTATTTTACTGCAATATTAGAAAAAAATTGAAATATTTTGAAAAACTAAAGCAACTAATAAGTAAAGCTAAATTTATGAATGATGATTAGTCTAACACCAGGAATGATTTGCAATGGATAGTTATAGAATGGAATTGACTGAATATTATCTCTGAGTTATATTATTAACTGGGTTCCAGTGCCTTGGTTTTAATATAAGATTATTATTAACTAAATCAGAGAATAGGCTATTGCCAAAAGAGCCACCTTTTCAAATTACCCCACAGAAACAGAAAACATCAACTTGTAGAAGTTCCTAGAAATCGTGGCTGTCTTCTGCCTTTCTATCTCTTTCTATAAGCACAGATCAGAGACCAAATATGTCTTTGTACTTTGAGGGTTACCTTGTGGATAATCCTAAATTTGATAGTCCCTTAGAGATAAAAAGTCCCTGAGTTTCTTTTTTTTTTTTATTAAAGTTTTTTATTTGCGAAACATATGTATGGGTAATTTTTCAATTACCCTTGTAAAGCTTTCCATTACAAATTTTCCCCCCTACCCCCCATCCCTCCCCTAGATGGCAAGAAGTCTACTACATGTTAATTATGTTAAAATACTTGACAAAGAGAATATGTGTATACGTATTTTTACAGTTATCTTGCTGTGCAAGAAAAGTCAGATCTAAACGAAAAAAAAATCTGAGAAGGGAAACCCAATACAAGCAAACATCAATAGAGAGCATGAAAATGTTATGTTGTGGTCCACATTTCATATCCCTCTCTCTGGGTGTATATGGCTTTCTTCACTGAACAATTGGAAAAAAGTTCCTGAGTTTCAAAAGTAGATATTGCTCTCTTAAAGTGAGATCTCCTAAATTATAATTATCTTGGAAAATTAAGAGGTTCCTCAACTAAGAATTATCCTAAAAATGCTAAGGAACCAAAGCAATATGATTCACGTAAGGGGATAAGAAGGGTGACAGATATGGATGCTATCAATCATGTAACTGCTGTTCAGAGAACATAAGTAATAGATAAATAGGAAGTCTTTAAATGTTCTGCAAACTTGCAAAGTATATTTACTTTCTGAGTAAACTAATGAGTTTAAGGGACTCTTTGAATACTTTATGTTTCTGTATTTGTTCATGGGCTCCTGTGACCCCTTTGCATGTTATGGATATTCTTGGTTGTCCTACATCTACAATCCATATTGTATATTCAGTGCTTTTATGGGTATTGAGGACATTATCATCCACAGGTGGAGAAATCTAGGTATAAGCCATAGTTAAGAATTATTTTAAAGATTTTCCGGACAAAAAAATCCAAATTGGATGGTGAATTTCCATGTTGTCCTCAGCAATGTATTGAAGCAAAACATTAATTAAAAAAAATAATAATCAACTGGTAAAGAAATAAATAGCTGCAAGTAGAGTATGAGAGAATAGAAGGAAGTAGATCCCCACATAAGTAGTGAAGTTCCATGTGCTGGCAGTGGGGCCCATCTTAGTGTGTGGCTCAAGGGTGACAGAACAGACATCTCTAGTCCTTTCTTCCTCCCTGATTTCTCCTGCTAGGAGGGAAAGGCAGGAGACTGGGGCCAAAGGTCATCACTCTGCTTACCTCAAAAAGAGGCGGTACCAGATTAAAAGTCTCTCTGTTTCTTCCCTTAAATATTGTTTAACTTGGGGATATGATTGATTTCTACCTCACTTTTAATCATTTTTTTTTCATTTTGAGGGAAGGAGGACCTCCCAACTTTATATCCTACTTTTTTAATCTAAAACCAATTCCACAATTCCACACATAAAGAATAGCAAATAAACTCATTTATCCAAAATGTAGCAAAACAGAAATCAGAGAAAGTATATCCAGGAGAACAATAAAGAGAACTCCCACTAGAAGTGCAATAGTTCAACTAAGAAAATTTCCTTGATCTCATCCAAGGGAAAACTAGCCAAAGTCTCCAAAGTAGAAAGATAGGAATAGTGATATAGTAGAGACTACCAGCTCCTGTCATATCTTCCTAGAGCCTTTTCCTCCACCGACCTGAAGTGAGATTGAATTCTTCTATCTTCTCTCTGGAAGCTAGAAGGACTCAAAAAATGAATCCTCAAAGAGGCACTAGCTAAGGTTGGAGCTCTTTCACCTCTTGCCAATTTCACCCTGCTCCTCAAGCACAGCATTCATAGCCAAAAAAAAGAAGACAGCACCATACTAATGGGTTTTGAGACTAGGGGTACACAAGAAAAGAAAATCTCTAGTTATGGTTACTTATAATAAATCTCACTCCAGTCTATGCTCTACTCAACCATCAAAGTGATTTTCCTGAAGTACAAGTTTGACCAATTCACCTTCCCCTCGGGTCAATAAACTCCCTTGGCTCCCTATTACTTCCAAAACTAAATATAAAATCCTCTATTTGGCACTGAAATCCCTTCATAACTTAGCTCCCTCTTCTAGAATACACAACTTCCCTGTTTTCTTTTGCGTTATCCCTTGCCCCTCCCACAGTGACACTGACTGACCTTTTTAATGTTCCTTAAATAAGCAACTCTATTTCCCAGTTTTGGACATTTTCTCCAGCTCTCTTGCCTGGAATATTCCTCCTCCCCATCTCTACCTCCTGGTTTCCCTGCCTTCCTTCAAGTCCCAGCTAAAATTGCACCTACTACAGGAAGTCTTTCTCTCTTAATTCTAGTGACTTTCCTCTCCTTTGTACATAGTTTCTTGCATGTTGTGACATCCATTAGACTGTGAGGTTTTCATGGGCAAAAACTGTCTTACCTTTCTTTCCCCCCCCCAGATTTTAACACAGAGACAATAAAAAAATTAAATCAAATTAACACAGTGCTGCCTGGTAGATAGTAGATGTTTAATAAATGTTTACTGACTAAACATGTATTTATACTAGAGTAATGCAATTAATATTTTATAATATTATATACTAATAACATATGTAATAAAATATAATAGCATTTTACTAATTCAAACTATATGTTGTAAAACATATAGAATTCAATATAATGTGGGTGTATGTATATATTCTAGGTCAGATGACCTAAGTGGATATCTATATTAAAAATGTTCATACAGTGATAAGCTAAATATACTGAGAGATGGTATTGTTATTTTTGTTGTTCTTGTTCAGTCATGCCCAGCTCTTCATGACCCCTCCTTGGCAAAGATACTGGAACGGTTTGCTATTTTACAGATGAGAAAACTGAGGCAAATAGGATTAAGTGGTTTGCCCAAGGTCACAAAGTTAGTGTCACAGGCCAAATTTGAACTCAGGAAGACCAATTTTCCTTTCTCTAGACCCAGCAACTGCCTACATTGTAATTATTAATGCTACTCTAAATATTTTTATTTAAAATATCACATACGGGGCAGCTAGGTGGCGCAATGGATAAAGCACCAGCCCTGAAGTCAGGAAGACCTGAGTTCAAATATGGCCTCAGACACTTAACGTGTCCTAGCTGTGTGACCTTGGGCAAGTCACTTAACCCCAACTGCCTCAGCAAAAAAATAAATAAATAAATAAATAAAATATCACATACAATCCAATACAAAGTTTTCATCAGCCCATACGTCATATTAAAATTTCCCATGTCAGTAATAATCTACAAGCCACAAGTTAAGTAAATTATCACCAATAAAAAGTGCTAAATGTTTTGAAGATACTTTTTTAGTGTTCAAAGTTCTTCATGAAGTATGTGTGTATATGTGTGTGTACTACATTAAATTTATGTTTTAGTTTATGCCAATCATTGTAGTGTCTCTAAGCAGATCCCGACTATGACAATATTCATGTAAAATCCTGTAACGTTTCTGCTAGAGGAATCAGTCTCAATTATACTTTGTGAATGGGAGAGTCATTTGCTGTCTGGATAAATCAAAGTAAAGAAATCTACAGTAAACAAGAATCAACATTATAAATGCATGGTTTCTGACACATTTCTCTTTTTCTTCACTCACAGATAAAGCCAGCACCTGACCTCAAGGAGAAATATTGCACTTTATCCAGTTCACTAGGAGCTAGCCATGCCCCACTTGGGGGCATTAGCAAATGAGCCTGCACAGTATCTCTGGAAAGCAGCCAGAAATGAAGTTTTACTCAGAGAATTGTAAATGGGAAACTCTAGGACACTCTCAGGAGTTTCCAGGTTGGCCTTACCCACTGAGCCTCTGGCCAGGATCTGTTGAGAAGCTTCCCTCCAGAAACCACCTCTTGCTCCGCCAGCCTTTGCAGACATCTTCACTTTCGAAAGGGAGGCTTAGGCACCTCTTAAAATCAAAGAACAGCAAGGCTGGGGAGCAGTTTCTTTAAGGAATGTGAGGCTGGAAGAGTAACGTTTGGAGATTTTAGTGCTGCCGCAGCAACCAAAAGCAGCAGCAGCTGTCCTGTACTCCTTTGTCACTTATTAATCCCACTTGACCCTTTGCACTGCCTCCAAATCTGACGTGATGTGACTTGATGCTGCAGATCTAACTTGTCCCTCTAGCTTAGGCCACAGAATGTTTCGCTATATGATCTCTCCCGAAGTATCCTGTAAAGCTGGAAAGGCTGGTTTGGTTTGTATAACATTAATGAAAAATATCCCTGGCTTGGAAATCATACTGAAAGTCTTAGTTTTGACCTTTGCCCCACTTGGTTTGCAATTGTTTATTTTACAAATAAATCAGTAACCTTAAAAAGAACTTTTTTGAATTCTTGCAATATCTGGAGATTAGCTTTGCCATTGCATGAAATTTTGATGTAAAACACAAAAATATCACTTTCTTTTTATGTCTTATTTTAGATTCCTTTAGCAGTCCATTCTCTTCTCACTTTGATTTCTCTCCCTTTCCCTTCTGCTTTCTAAGTTTGTGACCAATATCCCCTCTGGGTACTTTTGCTTGGAAGATACTGATTGCTGACTCTACATTTGCAGAACTATTTATGAGGCAGGAATATCTTTGAAGTTGAAGTAACTTCAAAAGGGAAAGTGAGGAGGCAAAGCAAGAAGAAGGCCATCTAACTTCCTCTAGTTTTCCTTTTCATGAATGACTTCATCTTAGAAACTAACCTTCATTTCATAGAAAGATAGAAAGTTTATATTCATCTTTCTTTAGTATTTTAAAAGTTCTTTTTCTATCTTTTTCTTGCACTAATCAATAAAACACAGTTCTTGTTATAGGCTAGATAATATTCTTCAGCAATAATGAAATAGAATAACAGCTTAATTTCAAGACTAATACAAACTAGTGTTTTTTCCCCCGATACAACATGGTTGATTCTAGGCATCCCCTTCCTCTCTCAACCAGGCTTGTTACATTTTACCATTTACCCCACTCAGGGTTCTCAGGTAAACTGAAGGGGTTAGTATTTACTTACTTTCATTTTCCCTGAAACCTCAGGGGTGTAATCCTCCTTATATTACCTCCATGGGGAAAAGGATGGTTGGGTAGGGTTTGACACACAATATAGTTTCTCTATAGCACTGGATCTACCAAGTTGATGTCCAAAGCAAATAGTCTTTGCTCCTTAGGATTTTGCTGCTAGGCTAACTGTGATACCTGGTCTTGAATTTGCAGACTACTATATCCCTGGCTTGAGCTCCCAAATGGGATTGAATGTCCAACTCCAAGAACCTAGAATGGAAAAGAATTAATGGAAAAAGATCCAATACTTGAACTGATTTCTTAATGACTTCAGAGGAAGAACAAGGAAATTCCTCCTTATGTGGGGGAAAATCATCTCTTTGCTTGTTATTTGTATGCCTACCACAATGCCTGGAATATTTAAGTGCTTAATTATAAATGCTTGTTGCCTGCTTGTTTGGGGAATATATATGCACTGGAGACATAGCAGGTGCTTTGGGCTTACTCCTTCAAACCACAGTGATACTGGCCTATGAGAGTAATCTATAGTTCGAATACTTCTAAAACTATTAACTCACAAGATCTCATCAGTGTGCTTCTTGATAACAGACATCCAGAAGGCTCAACTAACTCTTAGAAAAAACATTCAGCTTCTTACTATTCCACTATTCAACATGTCTCCCTGTAAGAGCATAAATAAATCTATCTAATGATGATATGAAACCATTCAAATGCTGCTGGTTAACTATGATCAGACCTGGAAAAAGGATGCAATAGAAGACATTGGATGCATGCAAATCTCAAGGCTAGGTGCCTCTGTGAAATTTACATAATTGATTATTGATTGATTAAGAGTTGTAATTAAAAACTGGAATCAACACTTATAGATCAGATTTAGATTTGATTTTATAAACTTCACTGTAGACTTTAAAAGAGTTTAATTTCCCCATTCCACAGGCTATAGCTTGACCACAAAGACTTACAGAAATAAGGCAAAAGGAAAACAAAGATGAGTCAACCTGGTCATGAGATGTTTGCCTAGCACCAGGTCTCTCTAGTGTTAGGTGGTAACTGACCTAGGATTTTCCAGAGGATGCTGATTAATATTACATTTTTCTCATTACCATGGGTCACCACTTTCCTGTCTTTGTTTAGTTTGCATCACTAAACCTTATCTAACCAACTGAATGTGGGTTAAACAACCAGCTTCTTTGTCAGATATATTTCTGGCTAGTGTAGAGCCTGGGATTTCATTTTATTGGCAATTGCTAGCATTGTTAATAAATTGATTGTTCTCAGACCTTTGTGCCTCATTTTCTCTTTGCAGATTCTTATCACCATAATTGGTGAGTCAGACAGTTTGAATGTGGGATCCAAGCTGCTGGGGCCACCTCTGCTGAGGTAGTTTCTTAGAGAGCTCCGATAAGACTGACACTAGGATTAGATTTCTTCCCTAACCCTTGATCCAAATTTTCTCTCAATCAATCTAGGTACCTGAATGGGAGATTTTGTAAACTAGATAAAAGCTTTTCTGCCTTGATAGAGCAGTCTCTGATAAGGGAAGAAGAAACTCTATTGAAGACAGAATAATTTCTCACAGAAAAAAGGGAAGGAAAATTATATTCTCCAAATTAGAGAATCTCTTTTACAGACAGAACAGCATCTCCTGAATCTAGGAAGTTTTGAAACACTTAGTATTATATAAAAAGAATTACAAAATATAAAAGGACCTTAAAACTTATTATTCACCCTAAGCTTTTAACAAAACTTCAAAAAAGAAAGTGAATATTGAATATTAAAGGAATATTAAAGGAAAACTTGTTTACTTTGCCACAGCAAAATAAGGGTCAGCTGATAATACAATTTAGCTCACTTACACTCTTTTTTAGTATTATTATTAAACTTTGTTTTTAATTTATGGAATAAAATAAGCATTTTCATAACAGTACAATAAAAAAAGATGGTTGCATATGAAATTGAAAATCTAATATGCACAACTTCCCATTTCTTTGAAATGTTACAAAATTATCATGCAAATTTCTTTCTTTTTTTTCTTCATTCCTTCCCTCACCCCAGAGATAGCTATCATTAAGCACAAATAGGTGTATGTAAAATTATGTATGTAGATAGCATTTTTCTTCATGTCCTTTGTTGTTAACTTGGGTGTTATTCAAAGTTTCTTAAAACAATATTGCTGTTAACTTGGTTCTGCTCATTTCACTTTTAGTTATTTTGTGCAAGTCTTTCCATATTTTTTTTCTAAAATCATTGAGCTCATCATTTCTTATAGCACAACACAATTATATACTACAACTTGTTCAGCCAATTTCCACTTAATGGGCATCTCTGCAATTTCTAGTTCTTTACCACCACAAATACTGATGCTATAAACATTTTTAGAACACATAGGTTCTTTTCCTCTTTCCTAATTATCTTTGGCAACAGACCTAATATAGTGGTGTTGCTGGGTCAAAGAGTATAGGTATAATTTTTTTCAGGCATAATTCCAGATTGTTCTTCAAAATAGTTGAATGAGCTCACAATTCCCACAATAATAAGTGTGTGTCCCAATATTTTCACATGCCCTTCAACATTTGTCACTTTTGTCTTTTATCATTTTAGTCAATCTGGTAAGTACAAAATGATATCTCATTTTTTAAATCTGTATTTCTCTGATTTTGAATATTTTCTTCATATGGTTATAAATTACTTTGATTTCTTCATTGGAAAACTGCTTATTCACATCCTTTAACCATTTATCAATTGGGGAATAATTTGTATTCTTATAGAGTTGACAAAGTTCTTTATATATTTTAAATATGAGACCTTTTATCAGATTTATCAGATGATAAACTATAATTTTTTCTCCAGTTTTCTAATTTTCTTCTGATTTTGGTTACATCAATTTTATTTGTACAAATATTTTGTACAAATGTTTAGAGTAAGCAAAATTATTCATTTTTAACTTAACTTTGCTCTCTATCTCTTGTTTTTTCATATCTATAAGTTTGATAAATAATGTTCCTGATTCTTCTAATTTTCTTGTAAAATCTCTTTTTATATGTGGGTCATGTATCCATTTTGACTTTATCTCAGTAAATGGTATGTTATTGTCTATATTCAGTTCCTTTATGATTTTACCAAAAACTTTTCCCAAATAATGAATTATTATCCCCAAATCTTAAGTCTTTATATTTGTCAAACATAAGGTTATTATGTTTATTTGCTGCTGTAAAATTTTGTCCATTCCATTGATCAACCTTTCTATTTCTTAGCCAATATCAGATAGTATGTTAAGTACTGCTTTATACTATAGTTAGACCGATAACATCATATACCAAGATAAGGTCAAAGTTGGTACATGATTTAAACAGAAAACGCGATACCATAAATAAACCTGTCAGAGAAGAATTTATGACTAAAGTAGAGATGGAGAACATCTCAACATGAAAAACAGACAATTTTAATTATATTAAATTTTTAAAGTTTTCGTACAAATAAAACCAATGCAACTAAAATTAGAAGGAAAGCAGAAAACTAGGAAACTATTTTTACAGAAGTGTGTATTCCATCACCACAAATTTTTACTATAAGCCCTCTTTCAGTACAACATTCTTTTTGTTAATTCCAGAAGCATCAGATAATTTGCTAAGACAAGATCTTTTGTGTCAGTTAAGAATCACCATGTCATAACTTCCTGTCAATTTCTTGCCTCTGCACCTTCCAGAGTATTCTTGGTCTATGGTCTCTATTAATAGACCTTGCTGATGATAAGGAGATTTTTCCAATATTTTCTGTATTGCCTTCAAAGGAAGGCAGGAAACCTAACTCCTTCTGGGCTAATTTATCTTCTGATAGGGGGCTTTTAAAATATGCTGTTCCAGTTTAAATTACTATTAAAAAAGCATTCCCAACATCTATTCCTTAGTACCCTTTGTCTTGAGTGACTGTTGAAGGAGTCTCACCTACTATTTATTCACTTAGGAAACAAGGTATTAGTGTACCATTCCTATTTTGCCTGTTAAAAAAACTGAAACAAGGTCCTGATTGCAGACTTGTATATTGCTTTGCATAAGATCTATGTACTGATCATTTTTATATTATACCTAGACATCCAATAGTTCTAACCCCTACTTCATTGTCTCTTCTATTCCCTTTGAAGTGCCTGTTTTACAGTTATAGATTTTTGTTCTGCTTTCTTTAGTACCCCCATTCACCCAGATTCCCAATATCTATTTACTTTCACATGAAAGAATACACAGTGGACTCGAACACTACTTCAGGAGTACACAAAGATAGGATTTATATGTTTCTCCTTATGAAATGCTTTTTGGACACCCTCCCATGAAAGTAAATCTCCGCCCACACAATATATGGAATATTCCTTAGAGAGGATACTTCTGTTGCATCTTATATATGACAATTAAAAAATAGACAGAAAGAACTTCATGATGCAGGAATTATACTTCAAACCTGGCCTTTGGAGTTTTTGCTTCATGACTGCGACCCTAGTAACAAAATCTTACAAATAAATAAAGGAATTCAACCTGCTTGGGAAGGGCCATTTCAAGTACCATTTCAAGTACTATTTCAAGATTGCAATCAAGATTGAAGAGAATTCTTGTATTCATTGTTCACATGTAAAACTTGTACCATATTCTGATGTGTTTTAGTTTGTTTATTTTAATGTGCTTGATTTTTCTAATTGTACCTAGTTCTCCTCACCATCATAATATCATAGAGTAGCTGTGGACATATTTATTGTCTTTATTTTATTGTGTAGCAGGTCTCATAATAGCTGAATTTATGTTTTTTGGACTAAGACCACAATCCAGACTTCCTCTTACTCCTATCTCTGTTTCTTTCCTAATTCTGAGTCAAATCAAATGTAAGCTCACTTGTCTTATCTTTGTGGCAGAACAAATTATAGTCTTAAGTTTAGTTTGCATGACTGGAACTTAAGTAATCAAACTGCGTAAAAAGCTCTTTGACTGTTAGATGCATTTCTTGGCTACTGAGGAGTCTGGGTTCTCACTGGTAATTGCTAGCCTTCCTAATATATTGATTGTACCCTTGTGCTTCAGTTTCCCTTTATGAGACCCCTCTGTTCAGATCCTTAAATTTGCCAATAAAAAACACTTTATACCAGAGCAGCATCATTCCAAATTATCTATGATGAAGCATGGAAGAAAGAAAGGATCAATCTATAAAACTAATGGAAGAGGAAAAGAACAAATAATTTATTACCTGCCTACTAAGAATCTAGCACTGTCGGGGCAGCTAGGTGGCACAGTGGATAGAGCACCAGCCCTAAAGTCAGGAAACCTGAGTTCAAATCTGGCCTCAGACACTTAACACATCCTAGCTGTGTGGCCTTGGGCAAGTCACTTAACCCCAATTGCCTCAGCAAAAAAAAAAGAAAAAAAGAAAGAAAAGAAAGAAAGAGAATCTAGCACTGTCCCAAGCACTTATTAATATCATTTCATGTAATCTTCACAACAACCCTGGGATGTTATAATGGTAGATGCTATTATTATCTCTGTTTTACAATTGATGAAATTGAGATAGAAAAAAGTTCAGTGACCTACACACAGCTAGTAAGTTTTTTCATCCAAATTTGGACTCAGACCTTTTTGATTCTAGGTCTATATTCCGTCCACTACACCGCTGACTTCTCCAGTCAGTTTAGACCCTGCTAGGCCCAAAACTAGAAAGCTGGTTTCCAAAGAGGCAGAGGAACTAGAAACCAAAAAAGCCAAAAATTTCTAGATTATGGAGAAAGCAAATTGATGCTTTTGAATTGTGGTACTGGAGAAGATTTTTTTTTTAGAGTCACTTGGAAAATCCCTTAGATCAAACCAGTTAATTAAAACCAAGAGAATATTGTACATAGTAACAAGATTATGTGATGATCAACTGTGCTTGGGGACTTAGCTCTTTTCAACAATGAGATGATTCAAGAAAATTCCAATAGCCTTGTGATGGAAAGTGCCATCCACATCCAGGCAGAGAACTATGAAGACTGAATATGAATCAAAGCATATCCTTTTCATCTTTTTGTTGAAGTTGTTTGCTTGTTTTTTTCTTTCTTGTGTATTTTTTTCATTTTGATCTGATCTTTTTGAATATTGAATGAATATTGAAATATATTTAAAAGAATTGCACATGTCTAATTTATCTTAGATTGGTTGCTGTCTTGAGGAGAGGGAAAAGGGGAGGAGAGAGAGAAAAATTTAGGACAGAAGGTTTTGCAAAGGTGAATATTAAAAACTGTCTTTGCATGTAGTAAAAATACTATTAAAATTTTTTTTAAAATCAGATGGAACAATATTTTAGTCCAAGAAATTTGGAAGATCAGGAAGAAAGAACTGTCTCACTTAGGTAAAAAGAGAATACAGTCCAGGACAGGAAGCATACCAGTAAGCTTGCAGTAAGCTCTGCCTCAGCAAACCAGCAGGAAGTCTTAAGCCTCAGTGAAATGGAACAGGGAAACATCAACATTCAGCCCTCTCCTACTCCCTCCATGTGATTTAGCATAGTCAGGAGAAGAGGCAGACTCCAGATCTAAGAATTTCACATATTTAAGTGTAACACTAAGAAAATGCAAAACATCCTACCAGCCTCTGCAAATACCAGAAACTAGCACTGAGCAAGCTGCTAGACCCCTGTGATCTCCAGTAGCACTATCTATCATCCATTCAATCCCCTTAGCACAGCACCAAAAATAAGGATTCCCAGGAGCCTCAGGGAAATATCAGTACAGCACCAGCTGAATAGTCAGGGTTTGTAGCCCCTGGTACAAGGTACAAGGTACAAGAAACCTAAAAGTGTGCTCCTTGTACACTAGGAGCAGAGTTCAATTTAAAAAAAAATAAAAATAAAAAAGGGAAAAGACCAAAAAAGTGAACAAAAAATAACTAAAAAAATCTGATCATAAAAAATTACTATGGTGACAATGAAAATTGAAACACAAACTCAGAAGAGAATAACAATGCCAAAACTCCTATGAGCAAAACACCAAAGAAAAATGGGAAGCAGTCTCAAGTAATGCAAGAGAATTAAGAAAAAAAAGAGTCAACATCTTGGGAAAAGAAAATAACTCCTTAAAAACTGGCCAAATGGGAAGAAAGTACAAAATCTAATTGAAGAAAACAACTCCTTAAAAGTTAGGGTTGGGCAAGTGGAAGCTACAGATGCTAAGAGACATAAAGAATCCATCAAACAAATTCAAAAGAATGAAAAAAGGTGGAAGACAAAATAAAATACTTCATGGAAAAACAATTGACCTGGAAAATAGAACAAGGAGACAATATCAGAATCATCTAACTACCTGAAAGCCATAATCAAAAGAGGACCTGTACAGCATTTTTTAAAAAAAATTATCAATTATGTTCTAAGCATCCTGGAATTAGAGGATAAAATAGGCATTGAAAAAAATCTAATCACCTCAGGAAAGAGATCCCCAAATCAAAACTCTAAGGAACATTAGAGCCAACTTGCAGAATTATCTGGTCAAGGAAAAAATACTACATGTGGCCAGAAAGAAACAAACCAAATATCAGGGAAGCAAAATCAAAATTACTCAGGACTTAGCAGCTTCAACATTAAAGGACTGCAAGTCATAGAAAATGATATTCTGGAAGTCATAGAAGCTAGGACTTCTAAGAATCATCTAGCTGGAAAAAATTAATAATAATACAGTTAACTATAGAAATATATCTTACTAGATAGGAAACATGGTCATTCAATGAAACAGAAGGATTTCAAACTTTCATAAGAAAAAGGCCAGATTTAAACCACAACAACAAGAGATATTCAATATGAAGACCCAAGAGAAGCCTAAAAAGGTAAACATAGAAAAGAAAACATAAGGGATTCAATGGAGGTGAACTGTTTACATCCCTACATGGAAAGATGACATTTGTATTTCTTTAAAATTGTATTAGTAATAGTATAGCTAGAAGGAATATGCATAGAGGATATAAGGTGAAATTGAGAGAATGATATAAGGAATAAGAAAGGGGAATACATTGCGTACAGAAGGAAAGAGGTAGAATGGGGTAAATTATTTCACATAAAAAAGGTATTAAAAAACCTATTACAGTAGAGGGGAAGACAGGAGGTTTGAAGATGAACCTTACTTTCATTAGTATTAGTCAAAAAGGGAGTAATATCCCAGTCAATTAACTAGAGAAATCTATTTTACCAGAGAGGAAAGTAGGATGGAGGAGGAAGGAATAAAGGAGAAAGGGGTCTGACAGAAGAGAAGGCAGACCTGGGGAGGCAGTAGACAGATGTAAAATATAGTTGAAGAGGAAAAAGGTAAAAGGAGAGGAAAAATAGGATGAAGGAAAATATAGCTAATAATGATAACTATGAATGTAAATGGGATGAAGTGACCATAAAATAGAAGACAGAGTAGATTAAAAGTCAGAATCCTAGAATATATTATTTACAAGAGACATACTTGATGTAGAAAAATACACACAAAAGGTAAGAGGTTAGAGCAGAGTTTTTATTATAAGTTTACAAAGCACAGAAAGCAATCTTGATTTCAGACAAAGCAAAAATAGACCTAAATAAAAGGATAATGAAGGAAACTGTATCTTGCTAGAAGGTACCATAGATGATGAAGTAATATCAATATTAAATTTATATGCACCAAGTGATATAACATCTAAATTCTTAGAGAACTTGTTACAGTTTTATGACCAAATAAGAGATAGCATGATGAAATGTAAAATAGAGTTTTGATTATATTAAATTAAAAATCTTTTGCACAAACAATGCAAACAACATTAGAAAGAAAGCAGAAAGCTAAGAAACAATCTTTACAAGTGCTTGATAAAGACTTCACTTTTCAAATACGTAGAGAATTGAGTCAAATTTATAAGAGTATGAACCATTTCCTCATTGATAGATGGTCAAAGGATATAAACAGGCAGCTTTAGATGAAGAAATCAAAGCTGTCTCTGGGCAGATGAAGAAGTGAACTAAATCATTGAGGTCCTTGGTAACTGGGTGCAGTTGACAGAGTAAGAATGAAGTATTGATGGAGTTACTTGCTGAGGTAGGCAGGGAGGGGCACTTTAGTTTAACCTCACAGTCCCATTTTCTGTGGAGGTCATGAGTGGCCACACCTTGCTGTGTCCAGTCAGAAATCCTAGTTATGTCAAACCCCTGAAGTTGAATTTCCCCTATAAATCTGTCCAAGACTCATGCTGTCTTTGCTGAATCCCTTTTTGGACAGTCCACCATAGCACTCTGTCTCATGATGTCTTTTCCTTATTCCCTCCCCCCTGCCATGTAATGTCTCTCCTATCATCTCCCATCATGCCTGTATTCTTTCTCCTTCTTATAGCTAACTAATTCTTTTAGGGTGCTAAACTCCTTCATAGATTTGCCCTGTCAGCTAAGGGCATACAGCTCATGGGGTGTTCCCTTCTCTTGGCTAATTGTGAAAACTTGTCTTTTCCATCATTAATTGTTAAAATCCCTTTTCTTGCTAACTATATGCTCTCCCAACTTTTCATATTTATCATTCCTGGTAGTTATTGTGCCACTTCATTTTATCTGTAACATCTTCTCCTCAATAAATCTACCTATTGCCAAAGAGAATGACCATTGTGAATTCTTCACATGACTGAACCCCAATTTTGTGTCTATACCAATTTTATCATTTAATGCTAAACCTCAAACACATCATTTGAAACCAGGAATTGCTCTTCTAAATCACATCATAAATCACTTTTAATTTGTGAATTTCAAATTAAAACAATTCTGAGGTGTGGCAGAAATTATACCTCCTATTAGAGCCAAATATAAAGAAGCATATATTGTATATTATATAGATGACTGCCTATGTGCCCATTATAATCGGGATATTGCACAACAGGTATTAAGGGACCCACAGGAGGTTTTAGAAAAATATGGACTGAAGATAGCTCCAAAGAAAATGCAATTACTCCCATCATATTCATATTTAGGACAGATAATTGAAAAATTATCAGGCCACAATTAATTAACCAGGCCACAAAAAATAGAAATTATCATACTAATATATTTATCTCAAGTATGTCCTTAATTCATTAAGAGATAAATAGTATACTTAAAATGCCTTGTTTCCATTGCATGCATTCTCTATCAAGATTATTATGATTTTTATCCAAGATGTTTTTACAGTTATTAGTGAGATGGTAAGCCAACATGGGCATGGACCTACTGGCCTTCTACACTGAGTTATTACTTCACATCTATAAGAATAATATGACAAAAAAGGATGTGGGAAAATTGAAATACTAATCTACTATTGCTGGAGTTGTGAACTGATCCAACCATTATGGAGAGCAATTTGGAATTATGCCCAAACGGCTATAAAAACTTTTATCCATCAACAGTATCACTATATACTGTAATATACTACAACGCACTTCTATCAAAAATCTACCTTGAAAGAACTCCGGAGAAGGTTAGCCTCAGGGGAAATCGGCCACTGGTCCTATCAGACTCCAGCCGGGGCGGAAGTCAGGGGTGCTATAGAGGGGCGGATTTTAGGCACCCAGGAAGCCCCTGGGAGACGCCTGGGCCACTTTGCTCTGCTTGCGGGCAGGAGCTTTGGCAGATCTGCCTCTGAAAACGTGGTCCTAGTGCGAATCTAGCCCAACCAGCCTCAGACCTGAAGTCAACTCGGCAAACTGCCCCAGGGCAAATACAAATTGTTGCAGTATTTTTTCCTGGTGACCGATATCCCAACTTTAAATCATGAGCAAGAAGCAGAAGAGAGCTCTCACCATAGAAAGCTTTTACGGAGAAAAAATAGAACAGTCCCCAAATCCTGACATTATGAAAACAATCCCAGATGAAGCCACAAAGGCAGACTTAAGTTGGTCTCCCTTTCAGAAGGCTTACCTGGAAGATTGCATTAAGAATCTCAAAAGAGAGCTAGAAGAAGAATGGGGAAATAAATTGAGATCAGGGCAACAGAAATATCAAAAACTGGAAAATAGGACTGGTGAATTGGAAAAAGAAAACAGTTCACTGAAAAACAAAATTGGTGAATTGGAAAAAATCACCAATT
>JAJPUD010007281.1:0-43054 GCA_023553655.1 Myrmecobius fasciatus
TTTTTTTTTTGAGACTAAATTGAGGCCACCTTGGCATTGAAACTCCCATATAAATTAATTTGGTAATTTTAAAGATATGGTTGGGTTAGAAGGTTTTCCTCATTTATGACTTAGAATGTGAGGTCATTTGTCCTGGCTAATCAGGACAAAGATCCAGCATATAGGGAGTGTTAGCCCAGGTCCCTATATAATCCTGGTCTGTTAACTGGGCCTTACCTCTCCTTGCCTAACTGCTTGTGGGGAGGAAGATGCCCTCTCTAGCAAGATTGTAATAAAATTCCTTTCTGCTTTTACCTTGATTTATTTGAGCTGGTGGTCTTTGTCCCACATAGTTTATGAGGGCTTTCTAGGATCATGTGACCTGGGGAGTAGGTGAGTTCTCCAGAGCTAACAGGACAGTTGTTTTAGGCAGCCTGCAAACTTCCACCACCTTTCCTTGCTTCCAAGGTCGTGGCTCCATGAGCAGAAATTTAGGGCAAAACTAAAGTCAACAAATTCTAAGTGGCAACCAGGTAGGTGATTTTCAAGCATGGAATGACAAAGGGAAAGTACCTGTGAGATCCTTGAGTCTACCCTTGAGTGGACAGATTCTGGAGGAGTGCTACAGACTCTGGAGGGGTGCTCTGAAAAGTCTCTTCAAATATTCAAAATGGGAGGGTTCAGCCAAAAGTCTCCCTCGGAAAATGATGACTTTGTATGGGGAGTATGGTCCCAGGGCTAATTGAGTATGTCCAACTTAAATAAGTATGTAAAATAGATTTCTGTGTGCATGTCTGCTTTTTATTTGTGTTCTGTGTTAAAAGCTGAGTGAAGTTAAGGAGTCAGCCTCTGTTGCAGGTTTGGAAAAGATCAAGCTGAGTTGGAAAGATAAGATCTTTAACTGATGTTATATAAAAAGGTTAGTGAGAAAGCTTAAGTATATATGAATGAGAAGAGCATAGATTGAAAGGGATTAGAGAGTTTGAGAACTTTTGGGAAAATGGAAAAGCAGCATACTACCACTTAAAAAAAATTAAAGAAATGAAAAGTGGCATTTCTGTGGTCCCAGAACTGACCAATTTGAGTCTCCAGAAATAGTTGTTATAGAAGTGTTAAAAAAAAAAAAATCAAAACAAAACAACTTATTTTAGCAGAATCTAGGGTTTTTGAGAATAAGTTTTAAGTTACCGGGCTAAATTGAGTTGGTCTATTATGTTTCTAATTAGGCCTAATTTACATGATTAAAAGCCTTCTGAGAGAAACTGCCAAAGGGAAAAACAAAAACAAAAACAAAAACAAACTGCTCCCTCTCTGGGTTTTTCTAAGCTTTTCAAGTTTGTGGAATCTTATCTTGACTAAGGAAGTGTCCCTGACTGATCTGAATTCTTCTGGGTTTGCACTGGTTCCCTAACATCTTTGACATGGGCCCCCTCCCCAGCATTTCTGTCCTATAGAGTGAGACATCCACCTATAGCCAAACACTTAGGTCCATATTTCTCCAATCCTCTTCCACCAGGGTCTTAGAGTCTGTTAATTTCTTAAAACCCTGTGGTTAGACTTTAAAGGGCATTATGTATTTACATTGGAATTCTGATTCTGAAATTGTAGGGGATAATTATTATTAATTCATGCATACTAAAATTTTGAACTTGTTTATTCTGGTACAAGAATTTAGAAATGTGTGCATTGATATTGAAGCATTGTTACTAGAAATTTATAACAGTATTTGATTTTATTTTAAGTTAAAAATGTTGGTTCTCTGGGAATTTAGCTAAAGAGATCACATGTTTATATCTCCTAATTACATGAAATATATTGTATTGTTCCACAGTTCCCATGTCTCAGTTTCCCTCAATTGTTCTTAGTTTCTCAATTGTTCTGCCTCAATAACAATTCCCCCTCCCCCTTTCTGAACATTAGGACTGAGATAATTGGGCTGTAGAGTTAGCATTCCAAAGAGTCATAAAACCTAGAGATGGCTATCTCAAATACCTAGATATACCCCTTATCTTTTGGCTTCAGACTCAGTGTCTCCTAGCTTCTTCCCAAACTTATCAGAATTTATGATCCTCCATACCCCCAACCTGTCAGAACTGAATTTATAGTCCTTTCTGGGAACTCCAATCCTCACCCCCACCCCCAGTCCTCTGCCTCCTTGTTCCCCTGGGTGCCGGAGCCCTATAAGAATTGTTGGAGCAAACTCACTAATCGATGCATACTTTGAGATCCAGAAGGCTAGCTAATGGCTGCCAGTCAAACGCTCCAGGACTGGGTGTTTTGAGACAAGAGCCCCATTCAGTCCTGCTCCATAGCTATAGATTCTAAACTCTCCATTAACATCAAGAAAATATCAACTAGTCTCCAATCTGTAGTAGTGCCTCAGTTTCCCTCAGTACATTGCATAACTAATTCAGTGAAAAGATATGCAATGGACACTTTCTTAAGGAGATCCCTGACAAGGGAGTATGGGAGACAGATAGAGAGACTGCCTTTATATTCAAACAACTACTTTTATTTTTATACTCCTTTCCTGGAACTCTAATCCTCTCAGTCCTCTACTTCTGCCTTTTGTTTTCCTTGAGTGCCAGAGCCCTATAAGAATCCTTGTAGCCTCTCACTAGGTGCTGGATACTTTGAGATCCAGATGGCTGGCTAATATGGCTGCCAGTCCAAACTCTCCATGGACTGGATTCTTTGAGACAAGAGTACCATTCAGTCCCATCCATAGCTATGGATTCTAAATTCTCCATTACTATAAAAAAATATTGACTAATTTGTGGTGCTGCCTCAGTTTCTCTGGAGCCTTGCAATTTAAGCTGCTATGTTGCTTGCAAAGTTATATGTTGGGTAATTTATAAAATTGTATGAACTGTGATTTAATATTTTGTGGGCCCAGCTGTATATGTAGCATAAAATTTTGTGAAATTTGATCCAAGGCCAATTAGAATATTAATCTTAATGTTTATCTTGCTTTCTCCCTTTAACAAAGACATAAAAGCAAGAAAATTTGGTATATAGGGATGTGTGTAATTGCAGAACAAATTGTACCTGAAAGGTGTGTAATGTCTAAAAATAAATAAGAAGTATTGAGGAGGTGTCCCCCAGAGAGAGAGAGAGAGAGAGCCTGGCTTTAGAATATTTAGGTTAGAGTTTAATAAAATGACACCTGTGGGGAAAGTGAGATATTGGGGGATGGGTAGAAGCTTTCTCCTGAGCTCTGCTAAGAGGGGTTAGTGGAATAACATTGGATCAGTTTGTGCCTAAGTATGGATTGGTAGAGATAATTGATTCTGATAAAGGACCATATTTTACTACTTTTAAGGCTTTTAGAAAAGAATGGGGAAGGATTGCAAATTCAGTGGCAATTCCATACACCTGGGCATCTGCCCTGATACAGAAGAGTGGAAAGAATGAACCAAATCCTTAAGAAACTGATTACAAAATTGATGTTAGAGACTAAATTGCCTTGGACCAAATGTTTGCTTATTGCTTTGTTAAAAAATTAGAACTCTTTCCAGTTTCTTGTCACTACAAAAAGGGTTGGCAAACATTTTAATGCAAAAATTTTAAGTAAAACATTAATAAAGAGATTAAATAATCTATCACCAGGGTAACACACCACAACCAAGTACTATTTATATGAGGAATGAAGGGTAGATTCAATATCAGGGAAATTATTGGCATAATTGACCATATCACTAATCAAACTAATGATTATTTCAATAAGTTCAGAAAAAGCTTTTGACAAAATATAGCACCCATTCCTATTAAAAACATCATAGAGCATAGGAATAAATGGAGTTTTCCTTAAAAGATAAGTAGCATCTATCTAGCAAGCATTATATGAAAAGGGCATAAGTTAGAAGCATTCCCAATAAGATCAGGGTGAAACAAGGAGGCATATTATTATCACTATTCTTCTATATTGTTCCAGAAATGTTAGCATTATCAATAAGAAAAGAAAAAAAAATTGAAGGAATTAAAGTAGACAATGAAGAAAAAACTATCACTCTTTGCAATTGATATGATAGTATGCTTAGAGAATCATAGAGAATCAATTAATAAACTACTTGAAATAATTAACAACTGGGGGCGGAGGCAAGATGGCAGAGTGAAGATAGGACTCTCTGTGTCCTCCTCTGACAATTTCTCAAATCAACAGCAGATTAAGCCTCCAAACTGATTTTTATGTCAAAGAACCCACAAATATTTGGATTACAACACATTCCTAGCAGAAGTTCCCTTGGAGGAGCTTTGGAGCAGGTCTGTCTCAGACAGGCAGGGAGTCGGGCAGTTTGCCGAACTTGTGCGCAGCTCTGGGAGACAGGGCAAGAAAGCAGGCCAGACTCAGTGTGTCAGGTTCTAAGCACCTGGGAAGTCCCTGCAAGACTCTTGGGACACTCTGCCCTGATTGAAGGCAGGTGCTTTGGCAGATCTACCTTTTGTAAAAAGTAGATTGTAACCTACTGCAAACTCAGGACCTAGTCCAGAAAGCCCAGCACCAGGAGTCAATCAGCTGAATTGCTGCAGGGCAAATTACCTTAGCTGCCACTTTTCTGTTTTAAACAGACCTCAAGCTTTAAAAAAAAAAAAATGAATAAAAAACAGAAAAAAACTCTCACCATAGACAGCTTTTATGGAGAGAAAGAAGAATAGACCCCAGATCCTGAGGTTCATAAAGGTAAAGCAACTCCAGAGGAAGTACCAAAGGGAGACATGAGCTAATCCCCATTTCACAAGGTTTTGCTGTAAGATTGCATAAAGAATCTCAAAAGAGAATTAGAAGAAAAATGGGGAAATGAAATGAGATCATTGCAGGAAGGAATGAGAAAAAGCATATAATGCACTACAAAAGAAATATGAAAAAGACACCAATTCACTGAAAAACAAAATTGGTGAAACAGAAAAAGTACACTATGAACAAATTGGCCAATTACAAAAGGAGCTAAAAAAGATAACTGAAGAAAATAATATATTAAAAATTAGAATTAAACAAATAGAAGTGTATGACTCAATAAGACTTCAAAAATCAGTCAAACAAAAACAAACAAAAAAAATAGAAGAAAATATGAAATATTTCCTAGGAAAAACAACTGACCTAGAAAATAGATCTAGGAGAGACAATCTAAGGATTATTGGACTTGTAGAAAGCCATCATAAAAAAAACAAACAAACAAACAAAAAAAACATAGACACTATTTTACAGGAAATCATGAAAGAAAACTGCCCTGACATTTTAAAACCAGAAGGCAAAATCACCATTGAAAGAATTCACCAACACCTCCTGAAAGAGACCCCAAAATTAAATCCCCAAGGAATATCATGGCTAAATTTCAGGACTATCGCACCAAGGAAAAGATATTACTAGCAGCTAGAAAGAAACAATTCAAATACCTAAGAACTGTAATTAGAATCACACAAAATCTGGCAGCCTCCACACTGAAGGATTGAAGGGCTTGGTACCAGATATTCTGAAAGGCAAAGGAACTTGGATTACAGCCAAGAATAAGCTATCCACCTAGAATGAGCATTATTTTCCAGGGAAGAAGATGGATATTCAATGATACAGGTGAATTTCACCTATTTGTAATGAAAAGACCAGATCTGAACAAAAAATGTAAGCTCCAAACACAGTTCTCAAGAGAAGCATAAAAAGGTAAAAAGGAAAGAACTCTTGAGAACTATGTTTCTACTATGGGTATACTTAAAGAATGGGGGTATGATTTGATTTTACTTTGATAATATGAAAAAGAAACTAGAGGTGGAAGAGCTATAATACTGGAGAAAAGAGGGAAAAGGAGGTAAAATAAGATTAAAAAAGGAGGTAAAATAAGGTAAAATCTCATGAAGAGGCAAAGAAAACCTAATATAATTGAGTGAAAGAAGGGAGGGGGATGAGCCTTGTGTGAATCTTACTCTCATCAGATTGGGCTCTAAAAGAGTATATCAGACACATTTGGTTTCACAGAAAAACTTGTCTTTCCATATAGGGAAATGGGAGGGAAAGGAAGAAAAGAAAGGGGTAGACTAATAGAAGGGTAAATAGAAGAATTAGGGGAAAGGTGTAAAAAAGGGGTGAGGGGCTCTAAAGGGGGGAAGACTGTTTGAGAGAGTTGGTCATCAAAAGCAAAATACTGGGGAAGGAGGAAGGGAAAAGGGGAAAGGGAAGAGAAAAACATAACTCTGAGTAAATAAGATGTTAGGAAATACAGAATTAGTTATTTTAACTGTGAATGTGAATGGGACGAACTCTCCCATAAAGCAGAAGCGAATAGCAGACTGGATTAAAAGCCAGAATCCAACAATATGTTGTTTACAAGAAACACATGTAAAGCATAGATATATATATAGAGTGAATGTAAATGGCTAGAGCAGAATATTATTATTCTGGTGAAAAAAAAAAAAAAAAAAAGAAAAAAAAAAAAAAGCAGGGGTAGCAATCCTGATGTCAGATCAAATAAAAGCAAAGATAAATCTAATTAAAAGAGATAAGGAAGGAAACTATATTTTACTAAAGGGTACCACAGATAATGAGCAATTTCAATACTAAACATATGCACCAAGTGGTATAGCATCCAAATTCCTAGAGGAGAAACTAAGAGAGATGCAAGGAGAAATAGACAGTACAACTATACTAGTGGGAGATTTCAACCTTGCTCTCTCTGAATTAGGTAAATCAAACCAAAAAATAAATAAGAAAGAAGTTAGGGAGCTAAACAAAATGTTAGAAAAGTTAGGTATGATAGATATTTGGAGAAAACTGAATGGAGACAGAAAGGAGTTTACTTTTTTCTCTGTGGTTTATGGAACTTATAGAAAAATTGATCAAGTATTGGGGCTTAAAAACCTCAAAATCAAATACAGAAAGAAAGAAATAGTAAATGCATCTTTTTCAGATCATGATGCAATAAAAATCACATGCAATATAAGGCCTGGAGAAAATAAACCAATAGTTAATTGGAAAATAAATAATCTAATCTTAAAGAATGAATCGGTCAAAGAGCAAATCATAGACATAATCAATAATTTCATCCAGGAGAATGACAATAATGAGACAACATACCAAAATTTGTCAGATAGGGCCAAAGGAGTTATAATGGGTAATTTTATATCTCTACATGCTTACTTGCATAAAATAGAGAAAGAGGAGTCGAATGAATTGGGCTTACTATTAAAAAAGCCAGAAAAAGAACAAATTAAAAACCCTCAATTCCATACCAAATTGGAAATTCTGAAAATAAAAGGGTAGATTAATAAAATTGAAAATAAGAAAACTATTGAATTAATAAAGAAAACTAAGAGTTGGTTCTATGAAAAAACCAACAAAATAGATAAGCCTTTAGCTAATTTGATTAGAAAAAGGAAAGAGGAAAATCAAATTGTTAGTCTCAAAAATGGTAAAGGAGAACTTTCCACTAGTGAAGAAGAAATTAGAGAAAAAATTAGGAGTTACTTTGCCCAACTTTATGTCAACAAATTTGATAATCTAAATGAAATGGAGGACTATCTACAAAAATATAGACTGTCCAGGTTAACAGAAGAGGAAATAAATTATTTAAATAGCCCCATTTTAGAAAAAGAAATAGAACAAGCTATTAATCAATTCCCTAAGAAAAAATCTTCAGGGACAGATGGATTTACATGTGAATTCTACCAAACTATTTGAAAAAATAGGGAAAGAAAGCATACTATTTGAAACTATAAACCATTTGAAAAAATATGGAATGAAAGCATACTACCAAATTCCTTTTATGGAGGTATTCTTGAGGGGTCTCCTAGAACATGTCTTGATTACCTAAAATGGATACTTCTGCATCCCTTACCTTATGGGTAACAATAGCCTTCTTTGCATGACTGTCTAACCATTTAAAATTGGCAAGACAAGCATTTACTGTTTTCTGCTATCTTTCAGCTGCAGTCTTTTTGGTAAATCCTAACTGTTACCCCCAGATTGGACCATGAACTAGCCTAAACAGGGAAGAATGTGCTTTGGTCTCTCCTCTTTTAATCCAATTTTGAGAAATGGGTCTACATGTGTTAATTTGTATTCTTTATTGTTTGTTCACAGTTTCAAGTTGGAGATGATATTCATGAGACCAGGAAGTTCAAACTATGGTGACTTTAGAGCCACTATTGTAGGATCAGTAGTGTAGCCAGCCAGAATAGAATCTTGAGAAGACAGGAACCTGGAACTCAAGTCCAAGTAAAGGGCAGTTTGGACTTGAAATTAGAGCTGTGCTCTATGAGAACCAAACTAAGCTATGAAACTACTCTAATCTTCCTTGGGGACTGACATGTAAAAAGGAGTGGAATATTTCTCCCATGTATTGGGGGGGGATGATTATATATTTGCCATTATATCTTTTGAAACATATAATATGGTGTTAAATGATTAAATGGAACTGGGTGTTAAGGACATACCTCTATAATGGAATGAATGCCATTAGTTAGGGTTGGATCCAATGGGAGAATACTTACACATTTCCAACCCTTAAGAGGTTCCAGAGAACCTTTTGGGGAATAGTAAAGTTTAACTGACCTGGCTTTTAGGTAGTAAGGGCCTGGTTGATCTGTGTTATATTTCATATAAACTCATATTTTATCTTTAACTGTAATATAAAGATAATTTCTCTCACATTTGCTGTTGGCATTCATTCCATATGATTCAACTTTCATCCAAATTCAGGGATAGGATTTTGGAATAGATTCATGATTTCACAGGTATAAGCAATATGTGATGAGAATCAATACAAGTTTTTTGCTTTGCTTGTACTTTATAGTCATAAAAAGTTCATTAGAATACTGAGGCTAAGCAATTTGCTTAAGATCATACAGCCTATATTTGTCAGAGTCAAGTCTTGATATAAGATCTTCATGTTATCCATTATGATATACTACTTTTCAAAATGCTTACGTACTTCAAATCTCAAAGTAGATTTAGGTCACTCCCAAATTCACATCTCCAGCATTGTCATCTCCTCCATATCTTCAGTTACTTATAGATGCCCATTTGTCTTACTGAAGTTCTACCAGCACCTCACACATTTATCTTTCCCCCTCACCACATTATTCTTTGTGGCTTCACTATTTCTGTAAGTAGTACTATTCATTTATCTCCAATTTAAAAAAAAAATATATCTCTCCTCAGTGTCTGTTGTTTTTCTTTTCCATTTTCCCCTTTCCATTCAGTTTCCATTACAGAACTGCAATATTTCTGTTGTGCAATATTTCCTCTTGATTGACTCTATACACAATTGAAGTAAAGCTTACCAATATTAGCATCATGTATTGTTATTTTATCTTCTAGTAGGTTATTCCTACTTTGCTCTCTCCCTCCCTCACAAAAAACCTTCAGTATTCTGAAAAACACAACAACAACAACAACAACAACAAAACATTCAGATACATGTAGATCTGGATGTGCTCAAAATTCTTCAAGGTTTGCTACTTACTGATGGAGTGAAGTTCACATATTTCTTCTTGACATTCAAAGCCTTCCATAATGTGGTGCTACTGCTACCTCTCTAATTTTATTTCATATTGTGGACACTAAACTCTGAACAGACTAGACTAACTCTCATCCCTTTGATATATCT
The DNA here is from genome assembly GCA_023553655.1 of Myrmecobius fasciatus. Lineage (NCBI taxonomy): Eukaryota > Metazoa > Chordata > Mammalia > Dasyuromorphia > Myrmecobiidae > Myrmecobius > Myrmecobius fasciatus. The sequence continues at coordinate 9,576 of JAJPUD010007281.1, forward strand.
TATATTTTCCCATATTTGTATCTTCACACAAACTTGCTTGGGATGCTTTCTTTATTTCAACTCTAAATTATCCTTTGTTGACTAATTAAGATGTGACTTCTTTGAATGCAGCCTTTCTCTTACATGGTAATTTTCATTCCTTAGGCATCACATATACCTTGCACTATGGTTTATCTAAAGCATTTGACATGTATAATTTTTATACTGTTTTTAGGAATATTTGTTATATCTTCTTACTAAATTCTAAATTTCATGAAAGCAAAAGGGATGATTTATCTAAGCTTTTAATTTTTTATCTTTAATAGTATTTTTCTAATTATATATAAAGCTAGTCTTCAACATCCATTTTTGTAAGATTTTGAATCTCAATTTTTTTTCTCTTTCCCTTCCCTCTACTCTCCACAAGACAGAAAGCAATCCAATATTTATCCAAGCTTTTAAAAAATCTCCCTCAGCATTAATTTGAGTACTTCAAATGTTAGTTTTTGCTTTTCATATGCTGCAAGTATAATTTTATGCACTATGTGATGGGTCAACTAACAAGGACCAGAGTACATACATGCTCCAAAATTCAATTAAAATTTATCTTTATTTTAGGAGATAATAGAACATTAAATAAAACCCCAAGAACATGCAAATATCCCCTTCATTGTTCTCCCTCTTCCTTTCTCTCAGGTCCCACTTTAAAGGTTAAATTCCTTTGCAGAGATAGCCTTAAGATTATGTTTTCTTGGAATAGATAGGGAATTAAAGTTCTTTTAAGTAGAAATATAATCTTATTCATAAACATATTCCCTCAAAGAAAAAATAAGGAAAGAAGATGCTAAAAATATTTATTTTTGATTTGTTTATGAGCCATATCCAGGTGGGAACATCTAGAGACATAATCTACATAGTCAAATGCTACCCAGCACATTTACCATGTTTTTTTTTTGGGAGGGAGGGGGTTCATTTATACCAAGATTATTAATAGTGATATAATGCTGTTACATAATAGTATGATGTTTATCTTTTTAATGAATAAGGATCTCACATTTAGGTTATTGACACATATAGATGATATGGAAACTGTGTGATGTTTAGCACAGCATGATAATATTTTTACTGTTTTGCGACTCTTCCACCATTACTGCATTAGCAGGAGGCCACATTAAAAAGAGAATCAATTCAATTCTGATGGAGGTGGCTGTCTTCAACAATGAGATGATTCAGACCAGTTCCAATGGTTTAGTGATGAAGAGAGCCATTTACACTCAGAGAGAGGACTGTGGGAACTGAGTGTGGTTCACAACATAGCATTTTCACTCTTTTTGTCATTGTTTGCTTGCATTTTATTTTGTTTCTCATTTTTTCTCGTTTGATTTGATTTTTCTTGTGCAACAATATATGTATGCATATATTAAATTTAACATATATTTCTACCATGTTTAACATATATTGGACTACTTGCCATTTAGGGGAGGGGATGAGTGAAGGGGAGCAAATATTGGAACACAAGGTTTTGCAAAGACTAATATTGAAGAATTGTCCATGCATATGTTTTGAAAAATAAAAAGCGTTAAAAAAGAAAAAAAAATTCCTTGAATGAATGTAAACAAATAGTATAATTGATTTCAACTAAAAATAATAAAAAAGGCTCCAAAAAGAAAAGAGAAACATTTTGTATTTTTTTTTCCCTTTTATGGCCTTCCATGGCAAAAGAACACATTGCTTCTTGGCCAACATCTTTATGTTAAAGCTAGGCTTGTGCTCTAAAACAGACAAAAGTGAGTTGTCAAGGCCATACTAAAAAGCCTTTCTAGAATTGTAGAAATTATCAAAAGTTGAAATTTTGTAATATATAGCCTTGGAGAAGCTAGTAATACCTCTGTCATTTTTGTTGACTTTTGTTTATATTTATTCCTTTTAATATTTTCTATTGACAAGCTTTTAATCTTATTCCAACTCTAAAACTCTTTACTACTATTCCTTAGCATTTTTCTCTCTTCTCTCAATTGATCTTCTATCAATGTTGAAATCCTAATAAATATTAACAGGTCTTTATTTTGTCCTAACTCTGCAGCCAGTAAGCAATATATATGCATATATATCTATGGGTACATACACACATTCACATACATTCTGTATATATCTGTGATCGTTAATTCTGACTCTGTGATCCCATTTGAAGTTATCTTGGCAAAGATATTAAAATGTTTTGCCATTTCCTTCTCCAGATCATTTTACATAAGAGAATATATGCACACATACATATATGCCTGTGTATATGGTTAAATTTAATATGACTATATTTACTGAGTATAGGCATTTAAAACTGTAGCATATCAGGGGGTTGAGGTCCCTGCCAAAAGTCAGAAGTTGGCAAGTAAAGAAATATTTACCCCTTTGGGAAAACCAGAATTCAATGGGAAGATGAGATGCTCAAACAGATGGACCTGAAGTGAGCAGCAAGAATATAGTTTATCCAGTCACTGGCATAGAAAGGTCAAACTTTTTCTGATTCTCTAATTTGTGTGTGTGTGTGTGTGTGTGTGTGTGTCCATGTGTATATATGTGTATGAATGTTAAATGCCATCCAAAATGTTAAAGTCATTTTGAAAAGGATAGAAACTTGCTTAGTTTTTTCCCTAAGTTAATCTTTGGTAGTGATTAATAGACACGTTGAGGCCAAAGCCACGGGAAGCTATAAATATGTCAGTTATTACTCAACAGTAAATTCCATTACTCAGGTGAAGGGGCATATAGCAGAATTGACATGAATTCTGTGTTTAATTGAATATTTACCTACCAACCTTCATAATTTTGTGTATATATGTACATATATACAGAGACACACACATGTGCATATTTTAAAATATTGAGTTACCTTTAGCACTCAGAACTGAGTAACATTAGAGCTTATTACAAATAATAATTTTTTATATACTAGGTTCTAGAAAATGGAGGGAAAATCAAAGCCTTTCAATTTACATTCATATTTTCTAAAGTAAAAATTTTCATCTTTACATATCCATCATTCCTGTGAGATAATGGCATGATGTATTCCAATAATTAAGATGCTAAATTTGTGAATGTTTTTAGCCTTTTGCTTATGTGGCACTTCAGATTAAATAGATACTTGAACTCTTGCTTCTCCAAGGCAAGGTGCCCTAACCTCTTTCATCGTCATTCCTAAAAATAAAAGAAAATGAAAAATAGTGAGAGCATCAGGAAATTTCATGAAAAGATACAGCTGTCCCTGTCTCTGTGACAACCAGTTCTCATTGCTTATTGCCATTTCTTTTCTGGGCCCAAGTTGTCAGACTTCCTGGGTACATTAATATATCAAGAAAGTCAGGACAGTTGAGCCAAGGAGATTGCATACCTTGGAAACAACTTTCTTCCCCCCCAAAATGTTTTATGTAGGTAAGTGTTCATAAATTCTCTGATATTCAGAAATAAAGAGGAATTTACAACACATCTACCATTCTTGATCTGGAGCCTTCTAAGATAATCTGTACTCCAAAGTTATCCCCTATTATTTGTTGCAACTTTTGAAGCCAATTTATATTAAGAATCACAACATTGCTACTCCCTTAGCTGGTACTCATCCTATCTTAATGGGCTATTCCCACCTGCTACAGACACTGATGATCATGTTTTTTTCTCTCAGGGAATGTTTTAATGATATTTCGTCCATCCAATTAAATTCATTCATTCATTCATTCATTTCCCAAATATTTGTTATGTGTCAACATAAAGATTATAGGCAGAAAGCTATGGTCCTTTGATTGCTTCAAAGTGACACAAAATATTAAAATCATGTAGCAGAGCCAGGAACCAATATGGAAAGAAGTGAAGATTTTTCAAAATGATAATTTGCTATATGCCAGTTAAATATTGGGTAGATTAATTTTATATTTGCTATATTTTGCTGTCATCCTCTTTTCTTTCTCTGTTCCCTTTTATAGCAATCAGTAGAAAAGTACCTTTGTGGTGCAGTGAAGAGAGCACTGAAACTTCAAATCCGAGCACAGATACTTACTATCTATGCAACTCTGGACAAGTCTCAATTGCCTCAGTTTTCCTATATGTAAAATAAGCTAGAGAAGAAAATGGCAAACAACTCAGGATCTTTGATAAGAAAATCCCAAATGGGCATATGAAGAATTGGACATGATTTAAATAACTGAACAACAACAAGCACTTGGACAAGTTGCCTGAGATGCCTGATATTTATACTTGTGTGGTCAATGAGGTTAAGCATATGGATGAAAAATACTTGGACCTCAATTTTACTTTGTAGGAGATTGAGAGGTCAAAAAAATGATGAGAAAAATCATCATTACATTTTTTTTTTTTACTTAGGGAATCCTGGCTGAGATTTGAAAAGTAAGAAATGGACAAGTAATTTGGGGAAGGGAGAATCCCTTTTGGTATCAGATCTACAACTATTTTTATATCCAGGTCAAATACTCCTAGCTTGGAAGTAATCACACCATTCCTTGCAGGTAATTTCTTCTAGAAATTCTTTGATGAGAGATAATTACTAACACCTATATTTACTTATCAAAGGAGTTCAGACCAGAAGAAACTTTATTTTAGAATACTAGGATCTCCTGGAGGACGTTTGGAATAATTGCTGTCATAAAAATTCAGACATACTAATAAGCTCATATGTCCATTACATTCTCCATTAGGATACAGTCTCCATTAGGAAAATTTAAAACTTCCTGTTTATTCTTGAAGTGGAAAGAGAGGTTTGAGTATCTTTTATACACTGTTTCCCAACTTTCATCCTTCTGACTTCCCATAGCCAACATATAGAGCTAAAGGATTACATAATAGCCATCACTATAAAATGAGTATTGTCCTCTGCTATCCTCACGATGTTTATTTTCACAGAATGATAGATTTAAAAGTATCTGAAAGGCCATTAAATTTAACTCTTTAATTTTATAGACATAGAAATTGTGTCCCCAGAGATGTTAAGTGATATATCTAATTACATAAATAGTAAGTAAAAAACAGGATTTGAGCCTCAAAATCTTTGTCTCCAAATGCAAACTTATTTTGATTATACTCTGCTTCTTATCTCAATCTACTCTATGCCTCAGGAAAACTGAATGATCTGACATATCTAGAAAAGAGTTTATTTCTCATCATGGAAAGGAATGTAAAGATGAGAAGCAAACTAAAATTTAGAATGTAAATTTGTGATTATAGAGAGTATATCTAAGTTTTGTTTAAATATCCCCATAATGAACTCTTATCTCCTGATTTTAGGTCAATCACATCCTTAAAAATTCCAAATGCAAACATGTACACAAAGCTTGAGCTGTGTAGAGTCAAAGAACCAAGAGCAGAAGACTACAATAAAACACACAGGTCCTGGAATATTGATATGTCAACAATGAATATAACTGGGGTTGTCACCAAAAATATTATATCCAGGAAAATTAAGTATCATATTGAATGGAAAAAATGGAACATTCAATGAACTGTCAGAGTTTAAGGATTTTGTTGCAAACAAACCTGAACTCAGTAGAAAATTTTATATGAAAGAGTCAACATCAAAGGCTGATTATAAGGGACTCAATAAGGACAAAGTGTTTAGGTTTTATACATGGAAATGTAAACCATATTTCTAAGATTGTCATTAGTAATTTAGTACCCAAAAGAAAGACAGGGATAGAGCTGAGAATGCTGTTAACTATAAAAAGCAATTTCATGCAGGAAAAAGTAAAAACAATAATTATGGTATAGGAATGAGGTGTGAAAGCAAGAATTGACATGGAGAATTAAGTTGGAGGAGGAGGGCTGGTAGTTTTGAAATCCTATTCACATTGGAAGTAGGATTAAAGAGGGAATAATATATACATACATATGCAAGTTCCATATATGTGTGTATAAACACATATGTGTATGTATAGAAGGGAATAGAACCTTTCAAAATCTATAAAGAAATGAAAAAACAAAATATATTCTTTCCCTTTTTGGAAAATTAAATCATTTGCCCTTTTTTAGGATTGTGGAACCTCCCTCATTCTCAAAGATCTTTCTTTGGTCTTCTCAGTTAGAATTTCAGTATACAAGATCCTGGAAGAGCCCAGGCTTCCTACAAATATCCCTGCAAAGATCGAGAAGAGCAGCAAATGGAATAATGGTCAAAACTGCTAGATATCTAGCAGTAAACTTCTCCATTTACACCTGAACTGAACAAAATGATGATCAGAAACCTGCAGTCATATAAAGCTGAGATGTACTATTTGAAGGCAAAGCCAGCCAGAATTTTAGTAAATAAGTCCAAAAACCTTGGATGCTTTGCATACAAAGATTCTGGCAAGAAAATTCTGAAGCAATCAGAAGTTCTGAATAAGTGAATACTGAAGTCTATGGGAGCTAGGACCTCTCCTGTCAAACTACAGCATAAGATGGAACCATGCTTCAGTAGAAACTATATTGCACAGAGGGTACCCCTACCAGTACCTGCCTTGGAATACTTTCTCAAACAACTACCTCACAAGGTTGCTGTGAGGATCAAATAATAACAATTGTAAAAAGTGCCTATCATATTGCCTGGCACATAGTAGGCACTACATACTTATTCCCTTTCCTTTTCTTTTTCTTTCTCTTAGACTTAAAGCCCAAATTATATATAAAAATAAAACTAGCTAAACTATATTTTTTTTCACCAGCATCAGGGGATGTATATTATTATGTGTGCATATCTGTATATAGAAATAATTACTGCTAGTATTTGATTTATGCTAGAACTGCTACTTATAAGATGAGAAAATAAGGGAGTATTAAGGGAAAATGAGAGAATAAACTTATGGAAAGAAGAAACAAAAAATATCGCTTTCTGTAGATATTACAATGATTTTGAGAATCCTGGAGAATAAATTAAAATTACTTGAGATAATTTGTTATTTCAGGAAAACTTAAACATAAAGAATAAACCCACATAAATTGTCAGTATTTCTAGAAAGAAAAAATCACTCAAAATGAGTTAAATTATTAAAACATTTGGGAATTTGCTTAAAAGGCACCTATGTATTATAGAATATAGCTACACTTTATGGAAACAATGACATATGGAAACAAAGATGGACCTAAATATTTGGAGAAATTTAAATTGCTCATGTATAGATCTAGCTATTGTAATAAAAATGATAAAATTATTTAAATTAATTTTTTTATCCAGTGCCTTACCAAACAACCCAAAGATTACTTTATAGAGCTAGAAGAGAATAAAGGTTATTTAATATATGTGTATGTGCATTTGATAAAGTTTACCTTTAACTAGAGGTAAAGAATCTCAAAAGCTTTAATAAAAAATAGGATAAAAGAGAACTTTTAAATACCAGTTATCAAACCATATTATAAAACTTTAATAATCTAAATGATTGAAAACTTACCTAAAATAAAGTTTGATCAACGGTGTAAATTAGGTACACAATACAAAAAAGCAAATAAACTTTATAACTGAGTGATCCATAAGTCTAAAGACTCCAGTTATTGTGTAAGGTCTTACTATTTTTCAAAAACTGCAGGAAAATCTGGAAAAAAGTGTGGCAGAATTTTGGCATAAAGAAATATCTCACATCAAATACAAAGAGATCTAGTCCAATCCTTCTCATTACAAATAGGAAAATGAGTGGAAAGAGTTTTAGTGAATTGTCAAAGACCATATAGATAATACATGGAAAATGTATTTAAAATAGTTTCCTCTGATATAAAAATTCATTTATATCCAAGTTGAAGTTGAAGTTCTTCTTCACTTAAGAAACCAAAAGCCATCTCTTCACTGTTTCTTAATTTGTCCCGGTCACTCAATATAGTCTTCATAAGGGATGTAATGAAATCTTTCTCTCTCTCTCTCTCTCTCTCTCTCTCTCTCTCTCTTTGTCTCTGTGTCTCTGTCTCTGTGTTTCTCTCTGTCTCTGTGTCTCTGTCTCTGTGTTTCTCTCTGTCTCTGTCTCTCTCTGTCTCTGTCTCTCTCTATATCTCTCTCTGTCTGTGTTTTTGTCTGTCTGTCTGCCTGTCTCTAGCTACCAAAGCTATTGTTACTGATGACTGCCTCCAAAACTCACTTCTTGTGCTCCTGTTTTCTGGGTCTAGATTATAGTATTGCAGACCTTTATTATGGACCTCTAGTTATCCTAGGGAAAAAAAAAAGACGTATCTCCCTCTGACATTTTATTGAGTACTATTCTAAAATTTTATCTGAGGCATAATCTGAAAGTTATTTGGAAGAGAATGTTGGGAAAGTTCAGCTGGGTCCAGGCCTGTCTATATTCTACCATCCTGACTGCACCTCTCAAGATATAGTTGTTAGTTTGGGAATGAAATATATATCTTAATCTGAAAAAGCCAATACAACTCCCATGGCTTTACTAAGACGATGAGGAAGGACTCATGGCCAGAAAGAATGTATATTTTATTGAAAGACCATAGGCAGAATGGGCTATTTTATATTTTATAGTAAGAAAATATATGAATGTGAGAAACATTTAGATTCAAATGACCCAAGAATAATGAACATTTGGATTAATAGCAAATGATAATGAGGTGGGAATGTATCCCTTCAAAGCTTTTTTGTGTTAGAAAATAAAATTGGCACATATAAGTGTTTAGATCTCATGATCTTGCTTTGTAAAAATCTTGGAAGAACAGTGACCATTCAAGGGACTGATTCCCCTACTGATTGGCATAAGAGGTTTAATGTGCCCCATTTCTAATCTGGACAATTTTGCCTCTCCTTAAGTAGTCTGTTATGCTGCCTCACTCCTGGGGCATGATCGTATTGTGCTTAATTTTGTTCAAATTCACAATTGGCCAAGCCTGCTTCATCTCAGAACTCCTGAACACAAGTGGTCCACCAGCCAAAGCTTCAATAGCATCAGGGATTCTAAGCATGCCTCACTATATCTTGCATACATAATTATTCTTTTGTTATTTTCATGGTTCCTGGGATTCCTAGAGGTGCCAAACAACATCTTAGAAACACACTATCCTGATGAAAGGCAGTTTCATTCCACTTTACCTTTATAAACTTGGAAATTACTTTTTTGGAGCCACTTGTGCTTACCTGAGTACTGAGCTAAAATAATTTTAAAGTGAATTATACCACTTCAAAAAGGGTTTTTCCTTATACATTATTAGCTACCTTAACTTTGCAGTTTATTTTTTAAGAGGTATGTTTTTTTTTTCCAACAGAAACCTTTAAAAATCATTATTAATGTTTGTTAGTCTAGGGATTTGTGACAATGAAAGGTATTTCTAGTACTATTATTGTGAGATTTCACTGAAATTATTGTGAGATTCCACTGGAATTAAATGCCAATCTAGGGATTTTATTAATTATGTAGTTCATTCCAGAAATAGAACGTAAACATAAACTACTTTAAATTAGTTTGATAATTTTACAAAAAAAAGACAACATATACAATAGGAAAACTAAATTGGCATATTTTATTTCTACAAAAATGTATAAATATTTAAATTTACAGCAAAGATAATCATCATAACATTTAACTTTTACAACATTTAAAATGTGTAATATTTATGCACAATCAACTTTTATAAATTTATGAGATTCATGTCTCAAGCGTGTATTCAGGAAGTTTTAAAAATGATTTCTTAAAGCTGTGTCAATCCTGGCTGAATAAATGGGCCAGGGATTATATCTCCTTGGAATCTCAATTTTCCCAGTGCTACTTTTAGCTGTCAGCAAGAAAAAAGAACCAACTTTTGTGTGAACAAGTAAAATGGGCAATGCAATTCTCCTTTTACAATTACTATAGACACATCTTTAATTATTTTTTTCATATCTTCCTTCTAATTCATGGGAAACTGATTGAAATCATGATCTAACATTCCTAGCAAAAACCTAGTAATACTGCATATATATGACATCATTACTATAAAGATGGTCTTTGTCTCAAAAAGAAAATATCCAATGATGCTGCCCTGAATCAAAATGAAATTTGCTTTTTGTTTCTTAACAATGAAAAATGCCTGGAGAAGTTACTGAATATTAAAAAAAAAAAGACATTGAACACTAAAACTCACACAACCTACTTCAAAAACACCCCTGGTGTTTGTACAACACCTCAGATCATATGATAACTTTTATTTACTAACAGTTTAAACACACCAGATGTGTTCAGCAATTATATAACAGTTAAGCTCATTTTTATTTATTCCATATAATGTTATACAGCTAAAATAATAATGGATACTGGGTGTCACCTGGACAGAATCCTGAAACCAAAGGTCTTGCAAAACTAATGGAATTCTTGCTATATATTGAATTAAAATTATATTAGAGATGTCCAGATAAAAGGTATGTTGAAAGAAGACTGTTATATAGTAACATTTTGTTAATCCCTTCCTAAATTCTGCAGATTTGTGAAAATAGTAGATCTACCAGAGATGCTTCTGTACTTCAAACATATATATAGGCATTGCCTCATTTAAGACCAGAATCATAGGCTCATAAATTTAATTATCAGTAAATGAAATCATCAAAATTCTTACCAGCTAAGATCTTTGCTTATAAAATCCAGAAAATAGAATTTAGGTTAAGGGTACTTCTCCATCTTAAAGCTGTTATTGGGATAGTATGTGTATGTTTATATATATAGAGAGAAACTTATATGTGTATGTATGTGTATATATACAGACATATATGTGTATATAGATATATGTTTGCATATATATGTATATATGTTTATGTACCCATATACATATATCCCTCCAAAGATTTATAATTACAGGAAACCTTTAAGATTATCTACTCCAACTCCCTTAATTTCCAAGTAGGGAGACTAGAATAGAGAAAATAAAGTGGCTTATCCATGTCAGTATTAAAATCTCATACTACCAAATCCAATCAAATGCTTTTAACCATGATACTCTTGTTTCTTCTGCACTTAGCTTACTGGGTATAGTTTTTTTTTGCTGTTGTGGTTTTGGGTTTTATTTTTTATGCTGTATCAAGAAATCAAGACAAAATGAAATGATTCAAATATTCCATGAGTCTGATTCAACATGGTCAGTGTAGTGAAAGCTCCATAGACACAGCAATCTTTGGAATCCATCACTCAAATTTCTCAAAAGCTAATGGGAGATGGACCAATGACAGTCCATAGAAATTTCTGGTTGCAAGTAAGTTAGCACAGTAAATTTTCATCTGGATTTCAGTAAAGAAAGCAATAGTTGTGGTGGACCAGAATACTCTTTCCCAGAGAATGCTTCCAAGAGATCTAGTTTATATTATAGAAGTGGACTTTTTAAACAAATTTTAATTGGCCACCTATCCTTTAAAAAAGATATCCATAATATTTTTCAGATGTAAGGATATGGCATTACCTATTTTGTGATTTTTTAAGAGTTATTATGAATTTAGTTGGTAAGATTTTAAATATCTCTGGGAAATCATGCTAAGAATAGCTAAGGTAATTCTTTGCTTTCCCCTTTTTTGGTTTGGATTCTTTGGTAAAGTCAGATGGCAGAAGGTAGAAGTCCAGGAGTCAGAACATCTGGTTTCCCATTCTACAACCAATGCTATATTACGTGAGGCAAGTCACTAATTCTTTGGATGTCAATTTTCTCATCTATAAAATGTAGGGGCTGGACTAGATGATGTCTGAATTTCCTCTCCTATGTCTCTGCTTCTAATTCTCCCTACAAATTAGCAGTGATTTGAGATTGAAAATCTACTTTGTTTTTAGAAATTAAAAAAAAAGTCTTAATGTTAGGTATGCTATCAATTGTCAATAAGCCTTAAACTCCAAAGTAAAAATACTTCTATTGTTATAATGTAGCAGCAGAGATTTTTAAAAAATGATACTCATTTAAAAAGTAATTTCATTTTTAAAGGAAAAATTTCACTATTATGAAGACAAAAATCCTTTCTGATTTGTTATATGGAGTTCCTTGCAAAGGGGTTATCTATTTTTTAGACCAAAGGAAAACTAGTCCAAATAAAATACTCTGAAATTTGGCTTTAAAATGTTGTACAATAAATGTATGAGGTACAAGTTTATAGAACTCTTTTAAAACAATTTGCTGATCATGATTTAGTTTTGTTCGGCTTAAAGTTCAAAGGACATGAGTTTAATTGTTCTAGAAGGATAGCATAATGTAAGAATATTGTCACTGTCATCTTTGTTATGTCAGGTTTCCACCCCCTTAGGCATGGGTCTCTAAACTTAAAGACCCTTTTAAGATGAATCAAAATTATTGATTCTAAATGTTAGATTCCATCAAGTAGTTTATTTTTAGCTTTATGCTGTTATTTGATTATGTTAGATGACCTAAAATATAGCATTATGGACTTTTCTAAAATGCCTGCTTATTCCTATTTTAGTCATATAGATCTGTCTGAACAAATGAGGAGGAGCAGTTAATTAAACATATTTAAAGTCAATCTTGTAATTAGAGTAATTTCTTTGTTTTTATTTCTTAGTCTTTGATATGTTTAAAATGCAATTTTGTTTCCCTCCCCATTTGGCCATGAATATTCTATCACATATTTAAAATACAGTGGTAGGATATTAAAAGTAGGGGGAAGGAAATCAAATATCAAGCTACAGGATTATCATGCAATTAAAAATCCAATCAATGGCCCATTTTCTTGGTAATATATATGATATTTTAGTTCAGTAAGCATTAATTAGAATAACTGGCTGTTAAAAAGGAGGCTTTGGATTCACACCCTCCCTAATGCAGACAGAATTATGATATGCAGGGACACTATGCCCTGTGCATGTTCAGACCACAGAGCCTAGAAAGAGGGTAGTTAAGGATAGTAGAAAGAGGAAAATTCAATAAGCAAAGTCCTTGATCCCTTTGGCTGGCAGTTATGCTACCAGGGGTTACTTCTAACATTTCTAATAACATAGAGTTGATTTAATACTTCCCCTGGTGAAGAAGGCTTCTGTGAGTAAAAAGAGAATTATTTTAATATTTGTATTAATTGTCTTCCCTATTTATGGCATATCATGCCTTTGGTTGTATGAAATAGAGATTAATTTTTGTCAAAAATCACTGATAGTCATGACAATCCTTGAACTAAGCTAGCAGCCTTCTTTTCTCTTTGTGATGTGTAAAGTAAAGAATTTAGGACAATAGTAGTATTGAAAAGCTTATGTAAGAGCTTCTTGAAAAAGCCCCACATCTTATGCTTCTTTTGTACTGCACTGAATGCTTCCTTTCCTGTCTTCACTACCTATTTGCCTCAAGCTACTTTGTGTTGTTCCATTTAATGAAAGACGCACTCTCAGAAAATCTTCCACTGGTAAAGGAATCTTAAGGGTTGTAAAACATGTATATGGCTGCATGTATATACTGGGAGAAATTTGCTTTTTTCTAAATAATTCTCTAGTTTCCCATGTCTCCTGCTCTACTAATGGCCAGAATAATTTTACACATATAGACTTTCAGAAGAACAAAAGAGTGGGGGTTGAGCAATGTTTTCAGACCCATCCTTCAACATATGCAAAATATCAGTACAGTTGAAGATATTAAACTTCTACTATTGTCCTACATTGATTCCTCACTGCAATATGGAGGTGACTTATTTTCTATTTTGATATTCTATGTGCTGCTTCTAGTCTAGCCCAACCAGGTTATGAAAGGTTCATTACTCAAAGATTGGCAACCAAGTGAATTTTGTGGTTGTTGTTAAAAGACATTTAAAAAATTATCCCCAGTGAAGTAGATTTCTTGAAGAACAGTAATGTATCATTTTTGTCTTTGTATTCCCAGAAGCCAGTACAGTGTTCCTCACGTTTTAAATGTTAAATAACTGCTTAGTAAATTGACTTTACTTGCATTAACTAAGGCATTGAGGGGATTTGACCTGTATTGTTAGAGCTAAGTAAAAATGCAAACAATTATGAATTCTTTATGAATAATATTTAGAAACATGTTAAAAATAGAATGTTCTTATATATTTACCAGTGAGGAGCACACAACAATGGAATTTTGATCCTCTTCTATTTCCTTTTATAAAAAATCACATTAAAAAAAGAAATGACCTCTGTGAAATGCTAGAGAATTTAAAAGTGAGAGTTAGAATTCAATCTCCAACCTACCATGCTGAGTTTCTGTGCTGCACAACTGGGAGAACACAGTATGTGAAGCTTAGAGCAAAATGACCAGATGGCTTTAGTGATCCTACATTTAGACACAAAAGTCAGTGATCAAAAGCTAAATTTTAGACATCAACTCTGCTTCTTTTGGGTTTTACTCAACTTTGAAGTGATGGGAATAACTGGAACTTGGATAATTCATTCTTACATGACATGATTCCTGTAACTCAGGATCATCAGCCTCTGATACTGAAAGCTTTTGCTGTTAAAGTTTGATTTATTAAAACCAAGAATTCAGTATTTGAATGTTTTATAATTTCTTATTTTTCTTGGGATAGAAAGTGAAACATTAATCATTTATAGAGAATTTACTGCTCAGTTATCTCATTAATTCAAAACTCAGCTGAGTCTTTAAAAATAAAACAAAACATGAAACAATTAAAAGTCACTCCATGTTTCCATGAAGGACAATTAGATATAGAGCAGTTTATAAATCAATGCATATAATCCTCCACAAAGTTACTTTTGTAAGGCATTTTACAGTATGTCCCTTTACAAGCATTATTTTGCAATATCACAAGAACAACCAAAAAAAAAAAAAGTCCAAACAAATCCTCTGAGATAAAGTTCAAAAGGGTTATATTATATAGATATATATTTTCCCTCCCCTCAACTCACTGTGGTATTTATAATAGCATTTATGATCTTTACAGCTTCTAAACTGTGCTTCCTTTGAACAGATATAAAAACTTCATACTGGACTACAGCAAATCTGCCTAGAACAGAGAAAACAAACACACAAAAAAATGACTCATTTCTGGTCATAGTAAATGTCCTTTAACTTTTTCAGTTCCCCAAGTGAATGATGCCTTCAACTGGCTGAAATTATAGATAAAAGTGTCAATGGACTTAAGAAAACATAGCGACATTTATCTGACTCAGACACTCAAGGTCATGTTGCGGAGAAGCCACTGTTGGGATCGGCTTCCATTGCAGTCCTTCATGGTAGGTACCATTTTGTCATCTTCTGAAGGCTCATCAAGACACTGATTGCTGTTGATGTGTCTTAATGTGAGTTTCTGAAAAATGAAAGCAAGGCACATTTATTTTCATATGTATATCTGTACATTATAGACAATCACTGAACTAAATCCAGCAAGCCAAATCTAGAACTAACAATATACTTTTCCTTACTATGCAGCACAGGCTAACCTTATGACATGTATTTAATAAAGGAAAATATATACACATGCTATTTGATTAATAATATAGATTAGAAGTTATTATTGTTTTGTGCTGTTTCTGTTTTCTGTATCTTCTGCATTGTAAGTCTTACCATTATTAAACAATCTATTTTATTTTATCATAATATCAAAGGCCTTAAAATATACTACCTATATCAATAGATGTTAAGAAATTTTTTTATACTATTTCATGTGTGTGATAAACCCCATCTATAGTCCAGTGAAACAAATGGAATCCAGAAATTATAAGAAAAACCTAATTACATGGAAATTCAGTTTAAAAATATTAAAAATAATAATAATAATATAGATCAGGTTAAAAACCACTGATCTAGATTGTTATATATAGAGAATAGCTTGGTATGCTGGAAAGAATACTATCTAGAAGACAAAATATTTGGGTTCAAGTTTTCTCTCTCATACTTTATGATTGATTCTGGAAAAGTCACCTAATTTCTCTGAATTTTAGTTTTATCACTTGCAAAAGAGGTTAATAATAATTGTATTACCTCATAGAGTCTTAAGAGAAGTGTGATATATGAAGTATAAAATAAAAATGATATACTTCATATAATAATAATGATAAACTTCATTATTATCACTAGCTGCATGATTTTGGGAATGTCAGTTGATTTCTCTGTTTCCTCTTCTATAAAATAAAGCTAATAATACCTCTCCTTACCTCAAATTGTTGGGCCAAGATTAAACTGAAATAAAGCATGTGATTATATGTTGTAAAACACAAAAGGATTATATAAATGAAGATGAATGAAATGAAGGTGAAATGAAATCAACTGATAGGTCTTAATCATTATTTTCATCTGCATTTAAACATATAAGCATATATACATAAGCATATACATATGTGTCTGTATTAGCATATCCAACAGAAGATTAAAATTAGAATCATGCAGAATGTGAACTACATTTATTATTATTATTAATTAAAACAATTTATTTCCAAAACATATGCATGGATAATTTTTCAACACTGATCCTTGCAAAACTTCATTGAACAATTAGAACTGGTTTGAAACATCTCATTGTTGAAGAGAGCCATGTCCAGCAGAATTGATCATCATATAGTCTTCTTGTTGCTGTGTACAATGATCTCCTGGTTCTGCTCATTTCACTCAGCATCAGTTCATGCAAATCTCTCCAGGCCTCTCTGAAACCATCTTGCTGGTCGCTTCTTATAGAACAATAATATTCCATAACATTCACATACCATAATTTATTCAACCATTCTCCAATTGATGGACGTGCATTCAACTTCCAGTTTCTAGCCACTACAAAAAGGGCTGCCACAAACATTCTTGCACATGTGGGCCCCTTTCCTTCCTTTAAGATCTCTTTGGAATATAAGCCCAATAGGAACACTGCTGGGTCAAAGGGAATGCACAGTTTGATAACTTTTTGAGTATAGTTCCAAATTGCTCTCCAGAATGGTTGGATCCGTTCACAGTTCCACCAACAGTATATCAGTATCCCAGTTTTCCCACATCCCTTCCAACATTCGTCATTACCTTTTCCTGTTATCTTAGACACTCTGACAGGTATGTAGTCGTACCACAGAGTTGTCTTAATTTGCATTTCTTTGATCAATAGTGATGTGGAGCACCTTTTCATATGACTAGAAATAGTTTTAATTTCATCATCTGAAAATTGTCTGTTCATATCCTTTGACCATTTATTGATTGGGGAGTGGCTTGACTTCTTATAAATATGAGTCAATTCTCTATATATTTTAGAAATGAGGCCTTTATCAGAACCCTTGAATCTTTAACAGAATTCTTGAATATAAAAATGTTTTCTCAATTTATTGCTTACCTTCTAATCTTGTCTGCATTACTTTTATTTGTACTTTTTAACTTAATATAATCAGAATTGTCTATTTTGTGATCAATAATGATTTCTAATTCTTGTTTGGTCACAAAATCCTTCCTTCTACACAGATCTGAGAGGTAAATATCCTATTTTCTTCTAATTTGCTTAATGTATGACTATGAATAAATCATGAATCCATTTCAATGTTATATTGATATATGGCATTAGATGTGAGTCAATGCCTAGTTTCTGCCATACTAGTTTCCAATTTTCCCTGCAGTTTTTTTTTCAAATAATGAGTTCTTATCCCCAAAGTTGGGTTTTGGGGTTTATCAAACACTAGATTACTGTAGTCATTGACTAGCTCCTTCCCCCCGGCTTCCTACACTGCTGTCTGGGCTTGGCAGCCTGTGTCCTTGCCTGATTGAAACAGACCTTTTCTGAAGTTCTTCCAAAGTATCTCTTCTGGAAATTTGTTGTATCCCAAATATATGTGGGTTGTTTCACTACAAAATCAGGTCAGAGGCTTAATATGCTGCTGATTTGAGGGCAGCTTGGAGGAGCTCAGATAAAGACATGTCTACTCTCTGTCATCTTGGTTGCACCCCTCCCCATGAACTACATATCAAAAGGCCCGCTCATAAGGGAATTTTAGTTGAACAGTATCTACCAAACTGTTTCAAGCTTCTCTTGTGTATTAGTTGTTTGGTATCATTTTGGTCGTCTTGCAAAATATGCCATTACATTTTATAGTAGGTGCAAGATATTTCTAGTGGTGAGAGTATTTGATAAATAACAGGGAATTCAAGCCCATACAATACCAGAAAAGTAGTTGATATTGGCAAAATAAGGTTGCTGCCGCTTTGCTTGTTGAAGATAAACTTGTTCAATACATCTGATATCTACCATCATAGGAAGAAGTGGCTTTCATCTATGGAGGTCTGATGAGTTAGTTGGATTTTGGAAATGCAAAAAGATCTGGCATTGCCTTCAAGATTCTAACTTAATACAAAATTTGGAGAATATAATTCTGGGCCTGAACTCAGAAGACCTGTGTTCAGATTTAGCCTCAAACACATGCTAGCTATGTTACTTTGAGGCAAATTCATTTCACTTCTTTATGCTTCAGTTTTCTCAGCACCTACTCCCCATGAGGTTGTTGTAAGTATCTAATGAGATAATGTTTATTTAAAAAGTGCTTAGAATAATGCCTGGCAAATAGAAGGCACCATGCAAATGTTAGATATTATTATGATTGCTATAATCATTATTAAATATTATGTTTTATTCTATTATAATATCAAGGTCTTAAAATATATTAATATCAATAGATATTAGGCATTTTTGTTATACTATATCAAAGGAAATAAAAACTATATGATCCTAAAATATACATTCTTTTACATTTGTACTTTCTTTTCATATTATATTCTTTGATTAAGACTCTTGCACTGAACATTGAAATATAAGCCTTTCATTCTTTCTGACTTTATTGCCTATTCCCATCTTTTTCTCAGATAGTATCTACTATTGCAGAAAAATCTTTAGACAAATCTCCAACCTAAGACTTGCCCTGATGATTTATATATTTATGTAGCACTCTCTCTCTCTTTCTCTCTCTCTCTTACACACAGACACACACATACACACACACACTACCTATATATATGTGTGTGTGTGTGTATATATATGTGTGTGTATATATATATATCATATATATATATATATATGGATACATATACATACACATATGTGTGTATGTATGCATGTATATATTTTATGTGTCTGTGTATGTATACGTAGACCCCACTTCAGTTTTATAGATAATACCTAATCTTCTGTGGTGACTCAATAAATACACACCCCCCCACACACCCACACACCCACATACCCCCCCCACAATCTATTCATCCAAAGATAGGAAGTTACACTAGAGGTATTGTTGAGACCCCAAAAGATTAGGGTTGCAGACCAGCGTCACCAGGTGTTTCAAAAAATATTTGCAGGCTTGAACCCAAATCCAAGTCAAGGGACAAAGTGTATTATAATTGTAACACCACTTACAAATGGGCTAAGTTCCAAAACAACTTAGCAAAAAATCTGGAGCAAGAAAACAAATTTATAGGAAAAAGACAGAGAGATCTGGCTCTTCATGTCATTGATATGTTAATTTTATGGCTTAGAGGTAGAACTGAGGAGTAGTATGCACTTAACATTGAATTTTATGGTTTAGAGGTGGGGTTGAGGAATAGTATGATAAGCACCTCACCATTTGTTTCAGAAATCCTGTTATCACTGACCAACAGATTGTTATTTGACAATCACCAATGTTTGTGTGACTATATTATAATATTTCTAAAGATGGAAGAGTTTAGGATCATTGACAAAGAGATTGTTAGAACAATAGTATTCCTAAGCCAAGGTACGGGGGTCTCAGGATTCCTGCTATTTTTCTCCTAGAAGCTACAGCCCTTCAGTATCAAAACTAACCATGTAGCACATACACAAATTTTATCTTGGATATAGTAGTACCTGCTTTTATAAATTTTCACATGAGGAACATGGGAGATTAATTCTCTCATTTTCTTATATTTTCAACTCTCTACTCCTTTATACTGGAAAATTCAGTTTTACCTCTGAGGTAGATGTGCCAAGTAGCAAATACTAATACTGAAAAGTGTCACATATATTTTTTTCTATTTTCACCAAGAAATTCCTGTTCAGATATTTTTTCCAGTTCTAGGGCCTGGTAACTGATGAAATAGTTATCTTGATAGGGTAGAAGAGTAGATGGGGTAAGGGACCTATTTTAAAGCAGAAGGGATATTAATATTGCTGTAGAATGCAGTATTGTCATATGGTATGGGACACTTCACCAAGTGTTTCTCTGCTCCTATGGAGGTCTCTGTCCCTGATGAAAGACTTGTACTATTAAAAAGTAGAATTCTTTTTTTTCAGTCAGGGAGAGAATAAAAATAATTATTTATTAAGAAAGCATCTTGGTTTGTATTGGTGAAAATAGTTGTCTTGCATATATCTTAGATTAATTACAGAAAGCTAGGAAAACAAAGCCACTTGAGAGATTATTCTACTGACTGTTTACATTATATTGATGTTCCTTTAATTTAGTAAATAATTTCTTTATATATCTCAATTGTCACTGATCTTTTAACTCCAGAAATATCCTCCATTATCATTTATTAGTATAATCACATAGTCTTTTAGCTTGATCATCTATCCATTAGTTTAAGTGAAAACATGTATTTTGTGCATTTTATTCCAGAGACATCTCTTTAATGTTAAGGATTCCCTTTGTGCAAAATATGTTTTACTACTTTTTGTCACCTCTTAGAATCCCTGCTTTCTTTTAAAACTCAATTCAAGTGACTGTCTAACCAGTCCTCAATCCTTCATGTCATTAATTCTTTGTTCTGATATTGCATTTTATTATTAATAATTGTCTATATTGTATGTTCTAAGGAGATTATAAATCCCTTAAAGGAATTGATTATTTTTCATTTTATTCTCATTTTCTCAGTGTCTATTATAGAAATTTGCAGTGTTGTTGCCACATATTAAATCTATTTTTTGTTTACTCTATTAAAATGTATATTTAAAATTTATTTTTAATTTTTTCTCACATAAAAATCAGCTTTTGACATTAATTTGTTAAAACTATGTTTCTGTCTCACTTTCTCCCCACCTCTCTCACTGAAAAGAGAAGCAATATGACATGTTATACATGTGCAGTCATGTGAAACATATTGACATTTAATAAATATATGTTGCAGTCAAAAAATATGTCACTCAGTGAAAATGAAAAATAAAATGAAACTAAACCTATTTCCTAAAACCCTTAATTAATATCTTATCCCAAGTCTATGAAAATAGTACCAGAATCAAAAGAATCCCTTGCAAAATAATAATGTTGTACAATTATTAATAATCAAAACAACACAGATATAGGAAATTAAAGCAGTCATTCAGTCGAACCAGGCATCATAGCCAGAAATGGTGTTTTTTTTTCAAAGATACTAATAAATCATAGCACAGAAATGAAACAATTGAGAAAAAAAATCTATTAAATTCTTTGACACCACTTTTGATTATATTTTTCTTCATCAGCTAGTGAATCATGAAAGAATGCAGACAAACTATTCATTTTTATGCTTATAGTCAAACTTTAATTATGATCACTATCTAAATATTTTAAAATAATCATTATAAACAGTTCACAATCTCTAGGATGAATCTGCATAAAAACAAATAATTATTTCCCAAACAAAAACACTTTACTGTCCTCAACTCTCTTATATATTTTTTTCTCTTCATATTAAAATGTAAGTTTTATAAGGATAGGGAGTATCTTGCTTTTGTTTTGTATTATTATATCTCAGTACAGTGTTTAGCATATAAAAAAAGGACTTGCTAAACATTTTTTAATTATTTATTCACTTTTTTCAGGGAAGTATGTGGAAAAAAAGAATTTAATTTTTCCAAATATCCAGGTGTTTAGGATTATGCAGACAAAACCTTAAGAAATTTAATTGAACGTTTTAGGTTTGAGATAAATTTTTGTTTTGATAGAGATAGGAGGTAGTATGGTGTAATGCAAAAAGAACTGCAATGTTTGACCTCATGCTGACTTAGAAAACAGCAAATTAGTGTATTTTAATCATATTTTATATATTTTGTTAAATATTTTCAAATCATATTTTAATCTGGATTAGGTAACACTGAGATATCATGTGTTCAAGTACTGCCTTGGATTAATATTAGTTTAGTGGCCATGGCCAAGTCACTCAACTTCTTGTCTCCAAGAATATAATCTGAAAAAAAGATAGCAATCTGCTTTTATGGAGGAAATTCCTCACCTGAAATCCTCTATACTGATGAAATTACAGGTCCTGACAAAAAAAAACACACACAAAGATAACCAACCTCAAAATGTCTGTCATCTGCCAAAAACAATCTTGTATAACAAAATTTTTCAATTATGTTTCACATTCATGTATGTAATTATAGATAACTAATAAAACTTGGAAACAATTTTTGTTATAATAGTTAAATCACCAGTGAATAATGTACTAGTCTAAATCAATGAAAATTTTAAAAGTACAAAGCAAAAGTCAGAAAAAATCTCAAAATAAAGATTTTTCTCTAACCCCAAGTTTTGTGGAATTGCATAACACAAAGTCAAACATACCTTTAAATTATACATTTTTAATGTAGCCTACAATACTAACCTCTCATAATCTCTAGAGTTTGTAATCAAGAGGACTGTAAAAAACTTTCCTCAAAACTTCCAGTAGTGTATAATTTCTTAGCATCCACATTTGCAAAGGACTACCATTACACATTTCCACTGTGGTACCTTGGGAGCCATCAGTTAGTTTGCTCACTGTGAGACAACCCTGGGTGATTATGTGAAGAATTGTGTGGGTCTACATGACAAAAGGAAGAAATAATGAATGATGATAAAATAAAGTGTAAAACAGTAACAAAAAAATCCTATGATAACATGTAGCACTTTTACTGGATAGAATAAAATACATTTTTAATACTAATCATAGTTACATATATCTGTAAACAAGAAGTATTAGTCAATTTCAATAGTAACAATATCTAGTAGCAAGGTATGATTAAGAGCATATCTAAATGACAATCTCTCTCTCTCTCTCTCTCTCTCTCTGTCTCTGTCTCTGTCTCTGTCTCTGTCTCTGTCTCTGTCTCTGTCTCTCTCTCTCTCTCTCTCTCTCTCTCTCTCTCTCTCTCTCTCTCAGAGAAGTTTTGATTTTATCAGTATGGGGAACTGCCAGTTAAGGAAACTCTCCCAGATCAGCACTTATAGTCTTAGAGGGTTGCCTAATACAGTGAGAAATGAAGCTATTTATCTATAGTCACACAAATAGTATGTGCCAGAAGCAGCCATTGAACCCACGTGGTCTTGATTGTGAGGTTGACATACTAGACTCCACATTTTATACTCACTCACATTAATAAAAAGGCCCTCCAAAAAGTTATGATTTGCAATGCTGTAGGGTGGAGTTGTATCAATATGCAGTACAATCAAAAAGAATTCAAAGTCAAAAGAATGGTTTTATTGACAGAGCATCAAAATGATTGCTATGGTAAGGAAAAGAAAGTTGTCCCGGGGTCATTTTCATCTCTAGTACATTTTTTTCCTTGACATAATTGAATAGCCTAGTGTATTGCTATCAAATTTAAATAGAAAAGACTACTGAACAATGAATAATTGATTCCTGCAGGTGCAAATTAACTTAGAAAACTACAAAGGAACATTGATAATGTCCTAAAATAATAAATTTTCATTTACTTTGCAAATATTTCCCACTTACATTTTAATCTAGTAGGCCATATTTGAGTGTGTTGCTGACCACAGTTCAAACCTCAGCTAGATGCATCTGGTCTTGTGGATTGCATAGAAAATCTAGGTTCTCAAATTTGCCCCACAACTTACTGAATCTACTTTCTAAATCACAACTCCACATGTATAATAGAGACATTGGGATTTGTTGCTCACTTTTCTGAATGATCCTATCTGGTGTTTTCTTGGCAAAGATACAGTGATACCAAGATTTGCCATTTCCTTCTATAATTCTTTTTACAGATGAAGAAATGGAGGCAAACAGGATTAAGTAATTTGCCCAGAATCACATAGCTAGTAAGTGTCTGAAGGAAGATTTGAACTCAGATCTTCCTGACTCCAGGCCTGGCATTTTGTCCTCTATGCTCTATACTTTCCAAATTGAGACTTTGGGATAATCTCTGAAGTTCTTTCTATTTTTCAGCTTTCAAATTCCATTTACAAAGATCTTCACCTGGGGGAATCTGCTTATTGTCGGCATGTGAATTTCTATACTATACTTTTAGGAAGTAAAATTGACACAACTGAGATGAAAGCAAGAAAAATAAAGTCATGATTTCATTATCCTACATTGATTGGGTTTTTGAGTCAGTAAAAATATACATAAGCAGGGGCAGCTAGGTGGCGCAGGGGATAGAGCACCAGCCCTGAAGTCAGGAGGACCTGAGTTCAAATGTGGTCTCAGCCACTTAACATTCCCTAGCTGTGTGACCCTGGGCAAGTCACTTAACCCCAATTGCCTCAGCAAAAAGCAAAAAAAAAAATATACATAAGCAAAACAAAGTACTTGATGAAATTCATTAAATGGAAAATTACACTTTTGGACATCAGGATGATTTTTAATTAGTGACTACAAATTCTCTTGCAGCTACTAGCTATTTAGTAACTTCTTTTTTAGTGGAGGCTACATACAAGATTTCTTTTTTTAATATTTTTTCAAACATTTTAGTAAAGACAATGTTATGTGAAGGTTGATGCCTAGAACTACAAAGCCAGACATGTACAGGGGAAAATAAGGCAAGCAGACCTTACATAACCATTTTTTAATCTGATAAAATATAGTTTATATCTAAATGGTTTCGTTTGGCATTTGAAATTGTGTCTACATGATACCAAATACGTAAAAATTGAAATAAAAAACATGGTTAATAACATGGATGTTTAGAAGAAAAATCACAATTTTTAATATAACTTTTTAGTTTTCATCTTTTTCTAGCAAGATGGAAACACAAACTAAGTGTATTTGTAATTCTGTGATCATTAAATGTTTATCAATGCCAGTAAGTTTTCAAAATTGAGAAAATGCCATTCTCTCCCTATCTTAAATGAGGCATCAGGGTATCATCCTTTAAGTGGGAAAAGCCTCCTGAGGAAAGCTTTGCCTGTGTAATGACTGGATAATAAAGTCTAGTGACATCTTTACTGTTACTACAAAGCAAATGTGGAAGCATGTTAATCCTGAAGAGCCAAAAGGTGCATAGTGGAGTATATTCCTTTTGGGAAAAAGCAAAGGCCTGGATAAAAATGCGGTTGGAGTCTAAATTCTTCAGTTGTTTCTCCAGTCCAAAGCTTCCCCAGGAGGATAATTGCTAGAAAACAGATTCCATTCAGACACTTGCTCTGATCACAATAGACCCATTTATTTCACCTGGCAGCAACAAAACTGCTTTTCTTACTGTATTCAATTGTGAGCACCCTATTTGTGCACACAAAGGGCAGGAAATGGCTCATAAATATCTTTTTAAGAACTAGACTTCCTGGAAAAAAGCAAAGGATGAAATTGAGACTATTGCCACCTACATATCTTTTCATACAATGGTTAAAAAGGATTTTTGTGTTGACAACATAAATGCCTCCACAATGATTACTTTTGAACTTCAGTTTTTACTAATTTAAGAAGCACAGGACCACAATCTCAGAGCTAGAAAGCACCTTGGAGTCCATATAATTCAATGCCTCATTTTACTGATGAAACTAATGCCCAGAGAGATTTGGAGATTTATCAGAGCTCGAACAAGTGAGTAGTAAGTAGCAGAGAAGACATTTGAACAGTTTTCCTCTAGCTTTATATTCTGCCTATTTTCCATTATTATTGTTGTTATAATGCACATATGGACATTAGGAGAGCGATGTGAATTCTTTTAATTTCTACCTGAAAATTTAAACAGATTTACAATTCAGAATTCACGTGTTAGATTTTAGTGCATGAGGAATTATTCTTTGTTACTATCAATCAGATCAACAAATTGTTATTATGGACCTATTATAAGGAAGATAGTCTAGAGACATTAAAATAAAATTAAATATAAATTTGCTTTCAAGGATCTGAGTTGTTATTAGGAGATATTAAGGTCATGGCAATTAGGAATAACAAATTAGGATATACATCCTTAATGTGATAGACAGTTATCTGTCCCATGATATATAATAACCTCACATGCTTAGCACTTTAACAAATAAATCCTATACAGCCATACATTTAAAATTTATTTAAAATATTATATTACCACAAACAATATGAGTACTTTAGAACAAATATGAATCAATCAACAACTATTAATAATAATACCAGCATATGTCACACAATATATTGGAACAAAAAAAGAAGACATGATGAGTATTATGGTGCGATTTACTATACAGGGTTGTTGTGAGAATCAATGACATAAGATGCAAAAATTATTTTACAAATATAGATTCTCCTTATAATATATTATCTGCTAATATTTTTGTATTGTTATTGTACTAGGTATATTTAAAGCTCAATCTCATTAAAGGTATGTTTTGTATTTTCTAAAGTGTAGAATATAAATACTTAAGTTCCCTCATTTCAAGGTAGAATAGATTATCTAATGCACATGAATCTTCTATACACAATTATTTATCATATAAGATTTCTTATTACTATTATGTATATCCTCTTCCTTAAAATATATTTTTGTCCTCAGTAAATGTCCCAATACCAAAGTCCTTGTTATCATTAAATACTTATTTTATATGATTTCTGAAAGAACTTATGGAAATGCTATTTTCCTGGCATAAAAAGAATGATTTGGTTCCAGGATGTCTATATAGGATAGAACATTTAACTTTAGTCATAGGATTTAGCTTAAAACTAGTTCCAATACTTAGTAGTAACATAATACTAGTCACACTGTTCAACCGTTCAGTTTCAGTCTCCTTATCTGGAAAATGAGGAAAACTGAATTAGCTGCTTCAGTGGCACATGAAGAAAGTATTTTGAAAAACTTTATTTTTTTTCTCTTATTTTATTTTTTCTCAATTGCATGTACATTTTTTGAAGTTTAATTTTTAAAAAAAAATTAAGTTCCAAATTCTTTCTTTACCTCACCACTTAGCCAATTCCCTGAGATGGCAAACAATTTGATATAATTAAAATATGAAATTCTGCAAAACATTTCCATACTAGGTATATCAAGGGAAAAAATAAGAAAAAACAGAAAAATAAGGAAACTTTTAATTCCCTTTCTCTGGAGGTGGATAGCATTTTTTGTTAAAAATCCTTTGGAATTGTCTAGGATCATTGCAATGATCAGAAGAGCTAATTCATTCATAGCTGATCATCATAACATATTGCCATTTCTGTGCGCAATGTTTTTGACTAGATCACTGCATTTTGTATAGGTTCAGTTAAGTTTTACCAGGTTTTTCTGAAATCATCCTACTCATCAATTTTTACAGTACAATAATATTGGTATTCAACTATGAATAAATACCACAACTTAATTTAGTCCCAAAGTGATAGATACCTCTCAATTTTTTTTAGTTGCTGCTATAAAAAAGTTGTTATAAATATTTTCATACATACTGTTCA
Organism: Myrmecobius fasciatus; assembly: GCA_023553655.1. Taxonomy (NCBI): domain Eukaryota; kingdom Metazoa; phylum Chordata; class Mammalia; order Dasyuromorphia; family Myrmecobiidae; genus Myrmecobius; species Myrmecobius fasciatus. The sequence continues at coordinate 36,954 of JAJPUD010007281.1, forward strand.
TTTTTTTTTCTTTGTTTTCTTTGGGATATAGGTCTAGTGGTGCTATTTCTATGTCAAAGGTCAAAGGTCACAGTTTTCCAACTTTTTGATAATATTTCAGAATTATTCTTCATTCTAGCAATACTGATAAATGTAGGGTGGTGCCTCATAGTTGTTTTAATTTTTATTTCTCTAACCAATAGTTATTTCAAGCATTTTTTCTCATAATATTATAGTTTGATTTTTTTTCTGAAAATTGCCTATTTTTACCCTTCAACTACTCATCATTTGGTCAGTGCCTTGCATTGTTACAAATTTGATGCAGTTCTCTCTGTAGTTGATAAATGAGGATTTTATCATAGAAACTTTCTATAAATCCTCTCCCACCCTATTCTGTTTTCCTTCAAATTTTGTCGCATTGGTTTTGTTTTAAAAGAAAACCTTTTTAATTTAATGCCATCAAAAGGACCCATTTTCCATTAATAATTCTCTTTATCTTTTGTTTGACCATGAATTCTCCCTATGTCCATAAATCTGAGAGGTATAATTTTTCATGCTCCCTAAATTTGCTTATGATATCACCCTTTATGTCTTAATAATGGACCCCTTTTGACCTCATTTTGGTATAAAGTGTGAGATATTAGTTCAATGGTTTCCAAGGCCTGTTCCTGTTTTGTTGGGGTTAGGTCTATGGTAGTAAAGCCTGTACTGGAATATGCTCCACTCTCATCCCTGTACAACAGACTTTTCCTGCTGATGTTCTAAGTTATTTTTGGTTTCTGTGGGCTTAAAGGTCTGGCAATTGCAACTGCTGCCACTGAATTAGTCTCCCTGAAGACTGCTCCTAGTGCAAGGGCTTGGTCTGTTCTGGAAGGCCTGCATTCCACTCTCACTCTGGTGTAACAGATCTTTCTGGCTGACCTACTAAGTTGACTTGGGCTGAAAAATTGTTGCACTCCATCTTTTTGGTGGGTTCTACCATTCTAAAATTTATATAGTACCATTATTTAAAGGTATTTGGTAGAACTTGGGGGAGAGATCAGGAGAATTCCTGCCTTTTTTTCAGCCATCTTGGCTCTGTCAAATCTTGTCTATTTATTAACTTTGAATTTCATGTTAAAATTGTATTCTCTTCCTGGTATGGAGGGGGCACTGTCCCAAACTTTAGGTTTTTCATGTTGTGGGTTTCAAAACTAAATCTAGCAGTCTATAAGTTTTTGGTTCCTCCAAAGTATGATGTAAGGTATGTTTTGGTCACTGCTCTTTTAGCCTTTGTTTATGTATTTGCCTAGCAGAAGACTGAGTTTCACCATTGCTACTAGCGTATTCCTCTTGGACCTGAAACTGGGATCAGTTCCCCTGGTCTTCTGTAGAGAGTATAGAGAGTCTAAGGTCCCTACTCACTTTTGAGTGAGCACAAGCACTTTTCTCCACCCTGTTCCTGTTACCAGAGTTCCTGTTATCATTGGAGCCAATCCTCTTCACCCTTTGTGACCAGAACTGCATCTGAAAAATCCAACAGTGTCCTGAACTCTGTGCCAGCAAATGATCTGCTGTAATTAATTTCTTTTTTTTTTAATCAGTTGTTCAACCCCTTTATCTTCTATAGGCTGAAATATCCCTAAATTGCAGCAGTTGCAGCCACTACCAAGGCCTGCTGATACTGTTGTGGTATAATCTTTATTGTATTCCTGGCCCAAATATCACCCTAGTGAGACAAGCCTTTCTTAAGTTATTACATCTAGAAAATCAACTTTATATTGCCTATGTTGAGGGAGTAGCAGTTATAAGTATATAGTGTCATTTTTTAAAGGTGTTTGGTAGAGCTTGGGGGAGAGATCCAGAGAATTCCTGCCTTTTTTCAGCCATCTTGGCTTTGTCAAATTTTCTCTATTTACCAAAAGAGATATAACCTAAACTAAGGGCTTTGGCTGGCAGCTATGTATGGTTGTATAACTGAGTCACTCAGGAGTGGAAAAAAATTCTGGAAGCTATTGATTATAACAGTTGAGACACCTTCCCTGTGAGAAATTGACTACATAATGGCTATAATTCAATGTGAAATCAGCAGATCAGTCTGTGACAGTTCTATTTACCTAATATGTACATGCACACACATATATTTGTATATAAACATGCATGTGTGCATATATATGTACATACACAATGCACACATACATATATATGTAATCTTGTTTCCTCCATTAGAAGTGAGCTTCATGAGGGCAAGGACTATATTTTTGCTTTTGTTTTTAAATGTCAGGTATTTCACACTATTCTTAGTACCTAGTAACTGGATAAGTAAATATAAAATCTTGTTGACTACCACAGAGACCCAAATAAGGGCAATGCAGAATTATAAATAACACTTTTCTTTTGGGTCAGGATGATCTTGGTTCAAATCCAAGCTGTGACACTTACTAGCGTTGTGACTTGTTCAAGTATTTTAACCTTAGGCAACTCCCTAATATTTAAATGCTATATGATCAGAGATGAGGATGCAATTTTTTGTTGGAGAAGAGAATTCCTACACTGACAAAATCACAAACTCTTCTATAGCAATTCTAAAAAAATGAGACTTGGATACCAATTATCCTGATGTTTAAGGTACATTAAAAAGAAGGTAATCATTTGTCAAAAAGCATATTTTGATATGTTTTTTCCTGTTTTGCTTAAAAAATATGGATTTTCAAAGTATGCTTTCCCAAATCTATCAAACTTTAAGATACTACTGAAGCCACTTCAAAGTCTGATAAAAAAAAACAATTTGAAGTTTGAAAAAATTATTCTAGTTGTTTAGAATTAGGTCTTGTCAATATAATCAGAAATATATTTTTTTAAAGTTGGATAGGATATTTTTGGTTATTTCGTTGAAAAAATGAACTCTGTTCATTCAAATTATTGCATTGCTGATTTATATCAGTTATACAGGAATTAATGATTGAAATTAATAAAAGCAAGTCGTTCCATGATTGCACATACTGTTAAGACTGAGAGGAAGTACTTAAATTAATAGAAAATACTATTTTCTTCTTCGTACTTTTGTTTCATGTAAAATGTATTTCACTATTATTATAGTGAAATTTTCATTTCACACATTTAATCATATTCCTTCAACAGGTTAATTGGCATAGTTAGTAGGAAAAAAATGGTGTGCTGAAAACTCTAATCAGCATTTTTATCAATAATAAACATAAAAGACATTGTTGGATTATAAGTATTCTATCTAATAACAGATTCCACAACAAGTGATAACTATAACTACCATGAAGACAAATTTAGAAAGGTAAAACTTTCCTAGTTCTATAGACTAGAATACCAGTCTACACATAAGGAAATGAACTAATTGGGATTTAATTGGTTGGTTTCAAATCACTTACCTTAAAGTTATATTCCCATTTACCTGCATACTTATGGACACAAAAGAAAAATGGAAAAGTGTCAAGCAATGACTAAATATAACCTTCCAATGGGAATTTAAAAATATAATCATTAAAATGTATTTTAAGTCATAATAGATACTGGAATTAAATGAAATAAACTTATATTGCTAATACAAGGAACTTATTTGTTATAACTAGATTTCTATACCAAATTCTCTCAATTTATTTTGTTTACCACATGAAAAACAGGGTGTACCACACACACACACACACACACACACACACACAAGTAAATGCATATATTTATGTATGTATGTAAGTAATCTTGTTGCTTAGTGTTTTTTGAGTATAAGTGTGCTGTACTAAATCCAGATCTTTGTATTATACTGAGTTGTCTGGATGTTCACAAAGAAATGTCATTATTTGCAATTATTGCAAATATACATTTTTCAAAATATACATATTGCAAAATATACATTTTAAGCAGTTTTCCAACCTCTTCAAGCTGAGAAAACAAGGAGCTCTCAATACAATAGAACAGTGGAAAATTTGACCTTACCCGATCTCAACTGCATCAGTCATTTAAAAAAAATTAGAATCCATATGCGACATTCTAGGTCCCAGAGCAGTAAGTCATGAAAGTAATTTACATTAGATTTATGAAAGGTAGGAATCCCATGGCATTATAAGCTGCATATATAACAGAAACTTTTCTGAAACTTTATTTCTCTTAAAGGAACTACAAAGTGGTCTGAATTAAAAATGGTGATATTATTTTTATTATTATTCCTTCTTTCTCAACTGCCAGTATCATTTTATTTGTTCTCTCTCCATAATATCTCTCAAAGTGCCATCTCCTTTTTCTTCAGATACTTATTACCTCTTACCTTGGAGGTTATTGTAATTGCCTCCAAATTGACCTTTTTACTTCTAGCTTCTCCCCTTTCAAATTCATCTTTAATGAAGCTGCAAAAATAAACCTTGTAATGCATTTATCTATGTTATTTTCCTATAAAACTAATCAGGGGCTCCATACAAGATAAAATACAAATTCTTTAGCTTAACACTGAAGACCAAGTACAATATCTATTCACTCATTTTTTTGTTATTTATTTATTTATTTTTCAATAAATAGGAAAATGTTTCTACTCTCTCACTCTCTCTATACTTCTTCTCCCTCTTTTTCATCTAAGTGCTGAATCTCCAGCACTTAGCACTTAGCATAGTGTATTTAGTAAGTTCTAACAAATATTGAATGAAATAAATTGAATATGGGATGCTTTAGAACTCAGAATCTAAGAATTAAACTTTTTGCTTTGTTATTTTAGAAAAGGTATCAATAAAGAGAAAAAAACTAACATTTCAAAATATGTTTCTAGCCAAATATTCATTAAGATATATTAAATTTAAAAAGAGATGCAATCAGATATGCAACCAGTTATATTATGAATATAGAATGCTGAACTTTTGAGGCAATGAGGCCACATTGAGAGTGTGCCTTTGCAATTGTTTTTCTACATAAACAGAAAATAATTTGTTATTAAACATTTTTCTCAGTAGTAAGAAAAGGAACCGGCATAAATGAATAGAGCTTGGCAATAATAATAAAAATTATTGAGTAAAAAATTTCAAACTTTTGTAATATTGTTCTTTTGGAAAGTTATTATCTTCAGCAATTTTGGAGTTGTAAGATTCCCACCATTATCACTTTTCCAAATTGCTTTCAGATAAATAGCCCTAGGTGATTCAAAGAATACATGGATCTAAGGCAAGAAATTGATTCATGTGAACTTCCATGACCTAACTGAGAAGGTCAAACCATGTTCCAGGGTTGGATGCAATCATCACAACACCACTTGAAAATAATAGCATCTTTAGAAACTCATCAGTCTCCCATCTAGAATGTAAACTTTATGGTCCTTACATCAGTGGCTGTAAAACTCAAATAGAAACAAATTCTTGTGGCTGCATGTTGATTTAGAACTCCACAAAGTATTATTAATGTCACATTGTATTCAAGCTGCAATTTATAGTTTTGTTACTAATTTGTAGCTTGATTCAAGTTGGACATGTCTTTTCTAAGATTTTGGTAAATACCTTTTGCAAAGAATGATTTCCTTGTTTTTATGTCTAGCTAGCTATTGATGCTTAGAATGTTAAACAAAGCTATCTTTCTGGGTGGAGTCAAGATGGTAGAATGAAACCAGGAAGCAGCTCAAGCTTTCCTAGTTTTCCTTGAAATCAAGTTTCTTAACAGATTCTGATGGAATGAAAGCCCTTTATAGATCAATAGAGATTAGAAGGACTTCAAGTATGGTCAGTCTGTCTGGAGTGAAAGAGGGGTTCAGTCCAACTCAGATGGCATCTGGGAAAGCAGTGAGAGGATCTTAATCACAGCACATCAGCAAATGAGACTCTCAATCCTGGCTCAGTTGCAGTGCAGAAGAGTGGGGCAGCCTCTATTTCCAACAAAATGCTAACCTGGAAAACCAAGGTGTTTCATAAAGAGAGCAGATAGGGCTACCTCATTCTGTGAGCAAGACACCAAACACAAGGGGCACATGTGCTCAAAATCAAGGCTCAGAGCTGCAAGAATCTTCAGTCAGGACTTCCTGTACCCCAAGAGCAAAGTTCAACTTTAAAAAATCACAAAATAGGAAGAAACAAAGGAAGGTAGAAGGGGAAAGAAAGAAAGGAAGGAAGGAAGGAAGGAAGGAAGGAAGGAAGGAAGGAAGGAAG
>JAJPUD010007281.1:43064-65836 GCA_023553655.1 Myrmecobius fasciatus
AAGGAAGGAAGGAAGGAAGGAAGGAAGGAAGGAAGGAAGGAAGGAAGGAAGGAAGGAAGGAAGGAAAGAAAAGAGAGAGGGAGATAAGAAGGGAAAGAGAAAGGAATAAAGAAAGAAGGAGGAAGGAAAGAAGGAAGATAAAAGATGAGCAAGAAAGAGAAAAACCTTAACCATAGAAAGCTATCATGATAACAGAGAAGACCAAAACACCAACTCAGAAGAGGATAAAAATGCCCAAATGGGAAATCTCAAAGGGTGCTATGAATTGGTCTCAAGCCCAAAGAAGATTCTTGGAGGCATTCAAAAAGAATTTTAAAAGACTAATAAGAGAACTAGGAGAAAAATTGGCAAAAGAAATGAAAAGTATGCAAGAAACAGTAAACAGCTTAGAAAAGGAAGGGCAAAAATTGACTTAAGAAAACAATTCTTTAAAAAGCACAACTGGCCAAATGCAAAAAAAAAAAATCCATTGAGGAAAATAATAATATGAAAGGTATAATTAATTAAATGCAAAAAAAGATACAAAAGCTAACTGAAGAAAATCATACATTAAAAAACTATACTGGGGCAAATGAATGCTAATGACTCTATAAAGCATCAAGAATCTGCCAAACAAACTAAAAAGGATGAAAAAAAATGGAAGGAAATGTAAAATACCTTATTGGAAAAATAGCCTACATGAAAAATAGAAAGCAATTTATTTATTTATTTATTTATTTATTTATTTATTTTGTGATGCAATTGGGGTTACGTGACTTGCCCAGGGTCACACAGCTAGAAAGTGTTAAGTGGCTGAGGTCAAATTTGAACTCAGGTCTTTCTGACTTCAGAGCTGATGCTCTATCCACTGCACCAACTAGCTTCCCCTAATAGAAACAATTTAAAGATGATTGGTCTATTTGAAATCCATGACCAAAAAAAAAAATGGAGTCTGGATAGCATTTTTAAAGAGATCTTCAAGAGAAACTCTCCTAATATACTAGAAAAAGAGAGCAAAGTAGTCATTGAAAGAATACATTGATCACTTCCAGAAAGAGATCCCACAAATAAAATCCCAAGAAACATTGTTGCAAAACTACAGAACTATAATCTCAAGGAAAAAATACTGCAAACTATCAGTCAAAACAATTCAAGTATCAAAGAAAAAGAGTCAATATTACCCAGGATCAGTCAGTTTTTACAATAAAGGTTTGGAGGGCCTGGAATAGCATATTCCAAAAGACCTGGGATTACAACCAAGAATCAACTATCCATCAAGAATGAGCATTATCTTTCAAGAGAGGAGATGGGTCTTCAATAAAGTAAGGAATTTTCAATCATTTCTATTGAAAAGACAAGAACTAAACAGAAAATTTGATCTTCAAACAGCACTGAAGAAAAGTATAAAAAGGTAAAAATTAAATTGTTTATGCTTATGAGGGCATACATATTGGGTAATTGTGGACAGAGAAGAGAATTCTGGTGAACAGAGTTAAAGAATAATGAATAGAAAAATAGGAGAATAAATTGACATACTCTTTCCAGGAGCCATAGTTATATTAATTTGATTTGGTTACAGAATTGTAAATCATGAGACTGAGGAAGAAGCTGTACATGATGGTAAGGCAGCTGGTGAAAATATAGCAAAAGGATATAGAAAAATATTGTTTGAACTGCTGGCCTAAACTAAGGGATCCTAGATGAGAATCTTATGAATTAGGATCTTTGAGTTTCCAAATCGGGAATTTTTTTCATTGCTTGTCCTTTATTTTCAAAGAGGACCAATGACATCACAGGCAATATCTTAACATAGGTGTAAATTGTATTTAAGTGAGGTAAAGTTGCACAAAGTTGTCAACCTTATCATAGCTTCCTGGATTATTGAAATCCAATGTCAGAACAAGTTAAGGTGACTGGTGATGGCCTGGGATACAGTGGATGACCTAGAGATCTTTGATTTTTGACCCTACTCTGAGCAGTCCATAGCATCTGCTTCAGCTGCCTTCATGGTCCTTGAAACACATTGTTCTCATTCACTCAATCTTCCAGGAATGTCTTTGTACACTTGATTTAGATATACCCCTAACTCATTAGCAGATTTGAGGCATGCTAGCTCCACATGGTTTAATCCATCTATTTAGATGATTTACCAGGGTATAAGTACTAATGTTACAACTTGGAGCCCCACATGAGATTTGGATGGATCAATTGGACATCAAAGGTAGATAAGCAGCACTGAATAGGACTTGGAAAGTCCTCACACTAAAAGTTCTAATCTTCCTGAACATCCCATACATACCTTGGCATCTTAGATATATAAGGATTTGGATATATAAAGCATTGTCATTGATTCTGATGACATTTAGTTTTCTTGTGGTAGTCTGTTGTAATCAACCAGTGATGTGAGAGAGAATGTGATCTAGTGGGTAGAGTAGGAATTGGCATCAGAAGGACCTTGTTTCAAGTTCTGCCTCTGACATGTATGTGATATATAAAACCTGGTCATGTCACTTAATACTTCAGTATCCTTAAGCAACTCTCATAGATTATTTATAGAATAATTGCATATCTGCTTTGGTAAAAGGGGCTTTTCCTAGGAAAATACACCTATACCAATTCAATCATAGCTTGAGTTTATCCCTCTACAACTGACAATCAGTGAGATGTTATAGAATCTGTATTTAAAGTGTGACTACAAAGATGTGATCTGCTGTTGAAAATTATCTGAAAAACTTGTTTCCTTTTCATGTGTTTATCTGGAATATTTTTGGACAAGTTAATAGCAGAACAAGGATGAGACAAGATCAGCCTAGCAATTATCCAAGGAAGAAGCCAAGGGGAAGGAAAACGGATATTTCCCAGATTGTGCCATTCAGTTAGATGGGCCTCCCATTGAGTTAGCACTCTTTGACAAGCACTGCAGATGGACAGTGAGCTAGACCCAGGGTTGAATAGAAAAGGAGAGTGGGCTGGATTGCTTTTAGAAAACTATGCAGTGCTTTCAATGATTCCAAGCTGCTGTCTGCCATCAAAGCTCATTTAAAAAAAAAACAAAGCAAAAAAAACAAAACAAAACAAAACAGTATTTCTCTTTTAACACCAATATCAGCTGTTCCTGTACCACAGTATCAAAAAAATTACTTGATCAATTGTGTAGAAATAATAGTCACATGTTATTTGATACATGATGATAAATAAATATATATATATATATCTTTTAAGGAAAAAATTCCAGAATTATGCACATATTAAGGACATGTTTAATGAAGATCTGAGAAAAGAACAAGCAGAGTTTTTACAGGTTATTTCTTGTTTATGTCAAGATACTCCAAATAAAATAAGAGTACAAGATCTTTTGATGGATAACAACCAAAGAGATAATATTATTTGGCAATCCTCTGAATGTAAACTAAGTAAGATGTAAAATAAGTGGACAGAAACTTGCCAGTTGCTGATTTAATGAAATATTACCCTGTTCTGATTTCAAATGTAAAAGGTTTTTCTTTGGAGAATAAAATAGATGATCATGTTCAAGCATGACATTCTACTGATTTTATTGGGCACTTAAATACTATAGCTATCACTCAAGACATTTCATGACAACTCAGTGAATATAGATCTAGCAAGCTATATAGAAAAGATAAAGTAAATGAAGAGTTGATATTTCCCAGGTTGTGATACACAATTGGATGAAAGGGTTTTGGATTAGTTTATCAATGCATATTCCTTGAGCAGTCAATGCAGATGGATTGTGACCTGGCTCAAGATTGTATAGGAAGAAGAAAGAGGGCTATTTGTTATTTAGAAAATTATAAAATTTTTTCAAAGTTTTGACGTTGCTCCCTGTTCCTAAAATTTATCTTTAAAAATATTAATGTTTTCCCCAGTCTTATAACACAGTTATGGATCATGGAAAACTATGACTCAAAGTTTATGGTGACACAAATAGCAAAGGGGGAATTTTTGAATAGTGTAAGTAGTCCACAATTCGCCAATGCTTATTTATATGTGAGATGGCATAAAAAAGACATTGTCAAAAATGTATATGGCTGGAAAATAAAGCATATTGATCACATGACATTTTTGTTGTCATTCAATTGTGTCTGACTTTATGAATGCATTGAGATTTTCTTGGCAAAGCGACTGAAGTGATTTGCCATTACTTTCTCATATCATTTTACAAGATTAAAATAGTTTTCCCAGGGTCACAAAGCTTGTGTCTGGGGTCATATTTGAACTCATGTCTTTCTGACTCCAAGCCTAGAACTTTATCCTCTGTGCCCCTAACTGCCCTACTCATGTGGCAATAATGAGTAGCAACATTTAAGCAACTTCAGTGTTTTACTGGAGAACATAATATCAGAAGAACTAAAGCAAATCTTCAAATAGAATGAATAAAAATTATATAGAATAAGAATGAGTTATTTGCAAAATTTGAACAAATGGTATTATCAACAAGATTATAAAACCACTGAAATATAAAACATCATATTCTCAAACTATATTAATATAAACTATGTTAACTATAATATATAATATATATAACATATAATATTTATATATAATAACTATAATAAATGTCATTTTTCAACTTTGCAGTAAAAATTCTTTTGCTCACATTTTCTATATACTTTACAACTAATATTAAATAAATTGGGGCTTGGGAATGACCAATAATTGATGCATCAGAAATAAAACAGGGCGAAATGGAATGGGGTACTATATCAGCCCAGATTGTGTAAGAAAGATAAATAGGAGAAAGGATGTGACTTGATACAAGATGTCCTTTTATGCTATTTTATAGAAATATCATTATGAGGTCTCAATATCCTAGACTTTTCTATCTTAGAATGAAAATGGAGATTTTAGTAAAATAAAAAAAATCAAGAGAAATACTCAAAAAATAGTGAACAAACAAGTTTTATGACTGTGTGCTTTCTTAGTATTTTTAACATCTTTCATTTTCTTTCTGGGCTAGTTATCAAAAGAGGAACAAAGCCATGTCTATCTAAGCAGTTTGTGGGCAGGAATTGGACAGAAAACAGTAGAATCAAGGAGTCTGTTTTCATCTGCACTGAGTCAGATTCCATATAAAAAAGAATATAATACAACAATGCTCAGCTCAACCAGGACTCATTAAAAATTTTCTTTATGAAAATGATGATGATGATGATTATGACAATTGATGAAGAATAAAAAATTGGGAAAGGCAACCAGTGAAACAGAGATAATATGAAAGAAAAAAGAAATTCCCAGAATAGGTAGAGAAAAAAAAGAGCGAACTTGTCTCAATGTATAATGAAATTATATTATGATTTTCTTTGATTCCAAACATGATGGAGAAACTTTTAATAGCTTAAATGTATAATAACTTTGTCTAAGTATTAGTCCAGACAGCAACATATAGAAACATGGTCAAATCACAAAAGAATTTAGGTAACTTTATCATTGCACATTAAGACAATCCAGTATTAGTAAATCAAGATGACATTTAAAAAATTGAGTAGAAAAATCTTTCAAAATATAATTTCATCAATCACTCAAGATCCAAATGGTTTTTAGTCACAGGGCTTTGGCTGCCAGTTTTGTGTGAATGAAAACTTCTCCAGTATGATTTGTCCAACTCTGGTTTATTAGTAGCCCGTAAAAGTTGAATTTATTTCTCTTTTTTGATGTTACTAACCACTTAACTAAATGGAAAATTTCAAAAAATAGAACTATTTTCCTAAATAAAGAGAACAGAAAGGAATGAAATAGTTTTTATTCAGCATCCTTAGACAAATGTTATTTCTTTTTTTATTAGCTCCATCTGATGGTTGATTTCATTTTTACACATTGCTTGGCTATAAATTTCTCCACTCTAATTTTGTTAGATTTCCCCCCTCTCCTTCTTTCGCTTTCTATTCCACCCATTTCCTAATCCTGCCAAATATATATGTTCTATTGCAAATGTCATGATTAGTAGGAGTAAGGGATACATATTGGCAAAGAGACTAATTCTGAAAAAATTAAAATTTCAAGTATTATTTGTATTTTTAATGCAATATGAATATCAGTGAGCACAATAGAAGAGAATCTATATGATATTTTGGGAAGAGAATCTATTACTGGCTATTGTTTGCTTTATCAATTTTCATGTTTCTTCATTAAAGCCTCTATGATATCCACTAAACTACCTCAGTTTTAAATGTTCATAATAATATTTTGATTATGAAGATCAATAGTGATAATATTTGGGAAAGAAGTTTGTAATCATAATGCATACATTATATAAAGATATTTTTAAAACTTTACAATGCTAAATATACCTTATATGAAATCATTTTATAAATGCTAGATTTATACAAAGATCTAGAAGAAATAGTATATCAAGAAATACTGTATATAAAGGAATAATGTTTGCAAACAACTTTGTCAGTCATAGAATGATACTTAAATGATAGCCATCATCATTACCCTATAATTAACAGCACAAAATTTGCCAAAAATACAATCTAAATAACCAAACTATAGGATGTACCGGTAGAGACATTGCAGTTAGTTTTAAAGGCATTTCTTGCTGTGATGCATGACATTGTCAAAGAAAACACACAATTAGTTTATGATAACAGGTAAAGTCAGATATTTAGTTCAAACTTTAAATAAATAATACCGTGCTTCTCTGGTTGGAATTTTTGGCTTATGGATATATGTGTAAAAAAAGAAACATATGATATTCTAACCAAAAGTTGCATGTGTATCTGTTCCTGAACATAGATGACGTAGACTAGGACATAGGACTTGCCTTTCTCTCTTGCTTTGCTCTCAGATAATAATAAATGAACTTTCCTTTTGGTTTTCTTGTTTTTTTTTTTTTATTATTAAGACATACAAGGAAATTTTAGTGACTTTTCTCTGGTGATTTTTCCTATGTATTTTCTTTATGTATATAAAGTGCAGTGTATCCCAACTACTTTTACCTTTAATAACTTCAGAGATTTAAATTATTTGAAAGTTAATATCAATTTCTTTGTATAATTAATAGGTTTGATGAATTTCAAATAATTTTAATTTCAAATTTTAATTTTAACAAGATGAGTTATCATGCCATGATATATTGTGTGGATAACACTTTCTGGATGACACTTTCTTAGACTGGTAGAGAAGGTCTTAAATAGATGTCTCCTATATCTTCAATGGCTCTGGTCCCTAGAATTGATTCTTGATATTGCCTTTCCCCTTCTCTCCTTAGCATCCTACAAAACTACCCATTACAGGAATATTTTGCTCCTTTATCATTCTGGACTATTGGTTACCTTCCCTGTAGAGGTCTGAAGAAACAAGGTTATGAGACTAAGCTTTTAAAATCCATTTTTCAATGCCTCTCTTCCCATGCTACTTTCAAGACAAGTTTTACCAAAACGAATTTCCCCCCTTTGGACAAATCTTTAAGAGCAAAAGAGATGCCTTGAAAATACCAGATGTACTTTGAATCCAGTAAAATAATCAAGTTTCCTGGCCTTGATACTTTTTATACTTATCTCTTCATATTCACATTAAATAAGATCTAAAGGCCGCTTTCTAGGGTAGTTTTAGTTAACAGAAGGAAAATGTACCTCAGATATATCACAAAGAATAATAATAGAATCTTAAATCTACCAATTAGTTCCAGTTCACTTACAACCACAAAGATATGAACATCAATAGTCATATTGTATTTCTATGCACATATGTACATATGTGTGAATGCATGGATATAATATGTATATAAATACATACATATATATGGATATGCATATAAAATATGTATATAAATATATATGTATATAATATATACATATTCTTATATATACCCACATACATATGTTTGTATATATGTTGCATCCATGCGGAAATGATAGCTTAAAGCAAATAGTTAATATAATACTTTGATTAATTCATACATTTAAAAATAATTAAAATTAAGGACATGACATACCTCAGCATCATATTCCCAGAGCTGATTTCCTCTCATATGATGACACTTTAACATGATAACAGGTCCACTGAGTCTAGAAACATCTAAGCAGAAATCATCAGTGCGAATTTCCTTTTCAGCAGTGTATGAAAATACCTATAAAAATGAAATACAATTTAAAAAAGATTAAGATTTGTAAAACAGATCACACCCAAATCTTCAGCTTTGTTAATGTTTTATAGAGTTTCTAATTCTGTACAGAATAATTTTATCAGAATTATATTATTCAAAGACAAAGTTTTGCTATTCTATAACATGAAAAAATAATTTTATGCCCATGCATCTAGAAAAAAAATGGATTATGGCTAACACAATTGATCATTATAGTTTTCCAAGTCTATTTCACTATCTTTATTTTTCATAGTTCAGTAAACAAAGTAGAGCAGTATTGCCAATGATCTTGGATGTATTAGAGTGATAAGTTCAACTACACTTTGAACTATGAATACTTTTTTCTTTGCTTTTTTTTCCCCTGAGGCAATTGGGGTTAAGTGACTTGCCCAGGATCACACAGTTAGGAAGTCTTAAGTGTCTGAGGCCAGATTTGAATTCAGGTCTTCCTGACTTCAGGGCTGGTGCTCTATCCACTGTGTCACCTAGTTGCCCCTTTGCTTTTTTTCTTACAGGAATGATTGAAAAATTGTAGGAACTATGGTATATACTAGATTATTTGACAGAATGCAAAATAATTAACCAACCAGAAATTATTAGGGCTTATTATACATTGAAAGAAACAATCACTGCTAATAAAATGCTTATATTCTGTTTGGGAAATATTGTTATAACATAACATTTCAATGTCTTATTATGTCAGTGTCTTACAAAAGGTTATTAAATATCTTAAGTTACTGAAAAAATTTGCCCAACAAGCATTTTTTTAAATGGAGAGTTTGTTTTTTTTTATTTTATTTTATTTTTTTTGCTTTTTGCTGAGGCAATTGGGGTTAAATGACTTGCCCAGGGTCACACAGCTAGGAAGTGTCTGAGACCAGATTTGAACTCAGGTCCTCCTGATTTCAGGGCTGGTGCTCTAACCACTGCGCCACCTAGCTGCCCCTTATTTATTTTATTTTTTAAAGCTTTTTATTTGCAAAACATATGCATAGGTAATTTTTCAACATTGACCCCTGCAAACCTTTCTGTTATAAATTTTCCCTCCTACCCCCACCCACCCCCCTAGATGGCAGGAAGTCTAATACATGTTAATTATGTTAAAATATATGACAGATCTAATATGTGTATACATATTTATACAGTTATCTTGCTGTACAGGAAAGAAAAAAAAAGAAAAACCTGAGAAGGAAAACATAATGCAAGCAAACTTCAATAGAGAGTGTGAAAATGCTATATTGTGGTTCAGACTCAGGTGTATATCTCTTTGTTCATCACTGAACAGCTGGAACTGGCTTGAAACATCTTGTTGGAGAGAACCATGTACATCAGAATTGATCATCATATAGTCTTATTGTTGCAGTGTACAATGATCTGGTTCTGCTCATTTTTCTCAGCATCAGTTCATGCAGATCTCCAGATCTCTCTGAAATCATCCTGCTGGTCGTTATACCATAATTTATTCAGCCATTCTCCAATTGATGGGCATCCATTCAGTTTCCAGTTTCTAGCCATTACAAAAAAGGGCTGCTACAAACATTTTTGCACGTGTGTCCCTTTCCCTCCTTTAAGATCTCTTTGGGATAAAGGCCCAATAGAAACACTGCTGGGTCAAAGGGTATGCACAGTTTCGATAAGTTTTTGAGTGTAGTTCCAAATTGAGAGCTTGTTTTAAAACATAAATAAATATATACTTATCAACTTTATATAACTTGAGTGGGAATTGTTTCATTGGTTCTGAAACTTTCAAAGAAGTAGCCTTCACCTGGTTTATGCAAAGATCCTTTAATATAACAATTTCTTTTCTTGTTGTTTGGATAGAACCAATAATTTGCTTATTACATCCCTCATTAATGCCTCATATAAAGAATATGAAAATCATTATTAAAGTTGTGCTATTCCCATTAATTATGATGTGTTTGCTGTTTTTCACTGACAACTATTTTTTTGAATCCCCTGCCAGCTTGAGGCACTGAGCTAATTGATCTTTCCATTATTTTTATTTATAGAACTCTATAATAATTTACTTTCCTTCTATCTATCTATCTATTCACATAAATAACACTGGAGGCAGTTGAGAATTTCTGCAAGAAATTCTGTAAAAATAAAGGTTTAACATAGACTAATCACTAAACAAGTGATTGAAAATAAATGTTAAACAGATATTGTTCATTGAATTCCTTTGGAGATGCTAGGAATCCATTTGTTTTATGCTTCAGTTAAAGAGCAGAGTGTGATTTTTACCTGTTTTTCTTTAAGTAATTCAATTCAGTTTAACTACTCAACCAACATTTGCTGTTTTCAAGACTTTGTAATTTATGATACAATTGAGAAAGAAAATAAGAGTCCTTATGCTCAAGAAATTTATTCCATATGTGCACAGAATGTACACCTAGAATTTATAAATATATTTATTCCCTTTATTTTTTTTGTTTAAAGTACACAATAAAGACAGTCTTGTGTTTTAATCTAGGTACCATAAACAACCTGAATAATTTTCTTCACAGAATTTAATTTCACTGATTCTTAGTTTCCTCATTCATGGGTTTTTGATAAAAACACTCAAAATTTTGGGAAGTTACCAAATCTTATTTTATGATTTTCATATTAGGAAAATAAATTGAGAAATATATTTAAAAAGGAATGAAAAGTTACAATTCAGTAATAGTGCTACACAAGTAAATTGATTTATCAACCAATATTTTGAAGAAATACACATATCCACTGTATTTACCTAAGCACATCAACTCATTAGGGGTGTTCTACTTAGATTTACCCCTTTTATACTTTAGTGGTTCCAAATAAAGGCTGTTCCTAAATATCATTCAAGTGGTATCCTAAATTTCCTAATGTTGAACAATTTGTTTTATGCCAGAATGTTTTGAAAGCATTAAGGAATTTGTAATTTGTTGAGCAATAGGCATGAAAAATTGTGACTTTGAAAAATTAATTCTTTTACCAAGACAGTAATTAGTTACAATTATGATAATGTACCTTCTTATTAGAAGTTTAGAATCATGGGAGTTAAATCTAGAAGAGAATTTTGAGATCATATAGTCCAATTCACTCATTTTCAGGTGCAAATACAGAGGCTCAAAGAGTTTGAAACTTCTACAAGATCATACACATTGTAGAAGCAAATTTCAATCCATGGTGCTTTGATTCAAAACACAGTTGTCTATTCCACACATGTTTTTCATCTCTTGCTACTTTGTCTATCTTTGTCACTGGGTGAAGAGATCAAGTCTAGTTTAAACCAAGAAACAGGTTGCCTAATTATAATCATTGAATTAAATTATATTTTCATTCATCTTAATCACAAATTTATGTCTAAATTTTGAAAGGTAATTTTATTAATTAAAGATTATTGAAAGTACCTTTTCCCTTTCTTCACCCTCTCTCTGTACAGTAGTTTATCCATTTTAACAGTACTTTTAGCTACACTAGTGAAGCAATTATTTTTAAAAATAGCTATTTGTTGCAAATTAGAATTGTACTAGTTGAGATTATTCCCAAATATTCCCTACTTAGAGAAGAATTCTAAATGGGAATCAGGCATAGTTGAAGTTCTAGACAGCTTCAAGAAGAGGAGATCATTCATACTTGTCCCTCCGTTTTATGCCTCTTATCCTCACATCAAATGTCAATTATAGTAGTAACAATGTAGGAAAGGGGAAATAAAAGCAGAGGTATAATAAAGCTCTCCCTACCATCCCCCCATTCCCTTTTCAAGGTAGACTATACAAAATCTGATTGTTTTTCCTTTCATATTAAATGCTGCTTCCCTCCTTTTTGTGGTTGCTGTTGATCAATTTCACTTTGAAACAGAAAGTGTAAAAGTTGGAACTACCAGTTTATAAAATTTCCATTGTTTCATAATTCATTCAGCAAGCTGTATGGTCCATGGATTTTTATGGTATAATAGTCCTTTTGAGGAAACACTAGCAAGGTCCCTGAGAAAAGCAACTTTATGGTAAACTATTTCTCAAATTTTGTCATACTGCTTCTTGTACCTCCTCTGAGATATGTCTTCATGTTTTGTATGTTGTTTTGGAACCTGTGGAAGTTAGAATATGAACAGGTAAGAAATAGTTCTTTTTGTAATCAGATCTTTAGAAAGCCAATTTGGAGAAGCCATCAGTTTTGTTTGATATTACTCACATTTTATTTTCCAAATGATTGTAGAAATAAGAAAATAATGAGGACTTCCCACCACAACCCCTTCATTTGAATGATGATAGAAGAACTCACTATGTAGCACTCAGAAATGCTTGATAGACTCTGTGGCCACTTAGAGAGCTGATAAAAATGGAAGGAGTGGGGATATCCATATATGGGATTAGTTATCATGAACCACTCTCCAGGAACTGAGTGAAGAGAACTCTACTACTAGGAAGTACAAAATTGTAGGAAGAAAGTGTTCTGCTATTGAAACTCAAAATAGTTTCTGAGAAGCTGAATAGAACAGCAAACCATTACAGTTGAATCTCTAAACAAAGAACACCTGAATTCTATTGTTAAAACTATTTGCCTGAGAAATAAAACCTGGAGTTGCTCCCAATTCTTCAAAAGAAGATGAAAATAATTTTAATTTGAATAATTTAATATTAAAAATATTTGGATTGTAACAACACCATAGTTATTGTGGATTGTGCTTTTAGAAACATTACTAGCAGATAGTAAAACTTTAAATAATGCCCCTTTTCTTCTTAATGACTAAATAATGACCTTATATTGCATCATCAGATAATTTTACTTGAATATCCTTGTAAAGGAATTATTTCAAATTCATTCAGTCCTTGAAGATAGAAAATCATTATTTCTTCTGTAATCAGTTCTAGGTTTTTTCACTCATTTTCATACAGATGTCTTTATTCTACCAGGATAGGAGAAATTAACTGAATTTTGCCATTGATACTGCTGTTGGGATTTGCAGCTTCATTTTCAGAGGATGTAGGCTCCCTCTGCTGGTCACTGAATTCAGAATTATAGCATCACAGAATTTCAGAGCTATTGAAAGCGACTTTAGAAGTTGTAAAGTCTATATTGCACCTAAACACAAATCCTGATTATAACATAAATGATTGATAATCTTCAATACAGTTAGATCCACTCTTATAAAGATGTATTAGGAATTTCCCCAACCCTCTACTATCCACTTACATTAATTTAACTCTTTGTAACAACCATTTTTTCTCATTCTCTCCACTGGACCTAAGCAGAGAAAGTTTCACTGGATAGTCTTGCAAATACCTGGAGAAAATTGTCAGATTTCCCCTTAAGCCTTTTCTTCTTAGGGTTAACCGGCTTCAACTACTTCAAGTTATTCTCATGAAACAAGGTTTCCAGTCTTCTCATCATATCTAAGATCTTTTAAAAATGTGGTGACCCAAAGTGGAAATACATTCCAGAACTGCCTAATGAGGGCATAAAAGTGCTTGTGTTTTTACCTCTTCATTATCTACATACTTCTTGTTGAAACAGGCAATCCATCTCATCTTACACTTGAAAACATAGGGTGAGAGTTTTATGTTTGAAAATAACTTGGGGTTTTAGAGTCCTGTGAGTTCAATGAGACATTAGTGCTATAAAATAACCAAAAGAGGTACGACTAGTTTCCAATAATTAAACTGAATAATAAATCCTTTGAAGCAATCACATTGTATTTCATCAGTTTTGGCTTTAAGAGGGAGCAATTTAATCATTCCATTGGGTATAGAAATTTACCTAATACTATAAAGAAATAGGAGGAGAAAGAGGAAAAGAAAAGGTAGAGAAAGGATAAAAGGGAGGGCAGAAACACTGGGGAAAAGGTAAGAGAAAGAGAGAAGAATTGGTAGAAGATAAGGTAGTCGGTGGGGGTAGATTTAAAAAAACACTAGTAAGAGAAGGGGGAGGAGTGATAGGAGATAAGGTAATGGGTAGGGAAAGTAAAAAAAAAAACACAAGATTAAGGACAAGGTAGAAAGAGAGAACAAAAGTGTATACAGGGGAGGAAAATAGGACTGAGAGAAATGCAGAACTGATAATCATAATTGTTCATGTGAATGAGATGAACTCTCCCATAAAACAGAAGCAAAAAACAGAGTGTATTAAAAACTGAATCCTACAATATGTTGTTTACAAAAAACACATTTTACCAAGAGGCATACAAACTAAAGGTAAAAGGCTGGAACAGAATTTATTGTGCTTCAGTTTAAAAAAAAATAAGCAGGGGTGGCAATTCTGTCAGATAAAGCAAAAGTAAAAATAGATATAAATAAAAGAGATAGGGAAGGAAACTACATCTTGCTAAAGGGTACCATAAATAATGAAGTAGCAATCACATGATACTACACATGTATGCACCAAGTGGTGGAGTAGCCAAATTCCTACAGAAGATTTTAAGCCAGTTGCAGGAAGAAATAGATAGCAAAAGTATTCTAGTGGGGAACCTCAATATTCCCCTCTAAAAATCAAACAAATCTAACCACAAAATAAGCAAAAAAGAAACTAGGGAGGGTAATAGGATCCTAGAAAATCTAGATATGATAGATCTATGAAGAAAATTGAATAAGGACAGAAAGGAATACACCTTTTTTTCAGCAGTACATGACTGCTACACAAAAATTGACCTCGTATTAGGTCATAAAAATTTCACAATCAAATGCAAAAAGGCAGAAATAGCAAATGCTTCCCTTTCAGACCACAATGCAACAAAAAGTATATTCAACAAAAGGGCAGGGAAAAATAGACTAAAAACCAATTGGAAATTAAATAACCTAATTCTAAAGAATGAGTGGATCAAACAACAAATCACAGAAACAATCCATCATTTTATCCAAGAAAGTGAAAATAATGAGACAACATACCAAAACCTATGAGATGTAGCCAAAGCAGTTCTTAGGGGAAATTTTATGTCTGTAAATAGCTATATAAATAAAATAAAAAAGAGATCAATGAATTAAGCATGCAACTAAAAAGAGCTAGAAAAAGAACAAATTAACACCCCCCCCCCAGTATTGCTTTAATTTCTTTTTCCTTGGTGATAAGTCACCAAGGAAAAAGAAATTAAAGCAATAATTAGGAGCTATTTTGCCCAATTCTATGGCAGCAAGTCTGACAATCTAACTGAAATGGATGAATATTTACAAAAATGTAAATTGCCCAGATTGACAGAAGAGGAAACAAATTACTTAAATAGTCCCATTTTAGAAAAAAAAAATTGAACAAGCCATTAATGAACTCCCTAAGAAAAAATCTCCAGAGCTAGATGGATTTGCAAGAGAATTCTACCAAATAGTTAAAGAAAAATCAGTTCCAATACTATATAAACTGTTTGGAAAAATAGGTAAAGAAGGAGTACCACCAAATTTCTTCTATGAGACAAATATGACACTCATATCTAAACGAGGAAGGGCCAAAACAGAGAAAGAAAATTACAGAACAATCTCCCTAATGAATATTAATGCAAAAATTGTAAATAAAATATTAGTGAAGAGATTACAGTAACTTATCAGCAGGATAAAACATTGTCACAAGTTGGATTTGTAGCAGGAATGTACAGCTAGTTCAATATCAGGGAAACTATTTCCATTATTGACATGTCAATAACAAAATCAACAGAAATCATATGATAATCTTAATAGACGCTGAAAAAGCTTTTGACAAAATACATGACTCATTCCTATTAAAAACAGCAGAGAACATAGAAATAAAGGGAGTTTTCCTTAGAATAATAAGCAGTATCATACTAAAACCTATAGCAAACATTATTTGTAATGGAGAGAAGCTGGATGCATTCTCAGTAAAACCAGGGATGAAGGAAGGATGCTCATTATCATCACTATTATATGAAGCAATCACATTATTTGAATTTATGTGCATATTTCCATTGGGTAAGAACCAGTGACCATATTTTACATTATTATTGCTTGGAATAGAGTGAATTCAAATACATGTGATCATTTCAAGGGATTTGTTATTTGCACTAATAGGAATGAGGTGTACTATAACAGTAGGCTTCATGAAGAGAGGCACAATATTTTGATGTAAAGAGGTAAGAAGGCTAATCCTGGGGGCTATCAGACAACATTTGGAGTGCTATCAGATGGATGGCAGATTTTAGGAAGAACACTGAATACAAGTTAAAAGAAGTCAGAAACTATTTTATTTTTTTTCCTTGTATCACTGTTGCCTAACAGAGTACTTCACAGGCACTTAATCAATATTTAATTAAATTGATAATTTGGAACATATCTACAGGACAATGATTATTGTGATGAAGAACCTTATGCTCATGGGAGATCACTGGCAGAAGGAATTAGAAATGCCTACCATAAAGGGAAAAAAAATATTTTGGAGACTTATATTAGCTAATGTCAAATACTGGAGCACCTCTCATGTGAAAAAAAGAATTAGACTTATTTTGGCTGACTCTAGATGGCAGAATTTGGAATGTTGGATGGAAATTGAAAAAAGGTAGATTTGGAACTGAGATAAGGCTAAAACATTTCCCTACATGTCCAGGGATTTTAAAAGTGCAAAAGTAAAAAATATAATTCCTTGCTTGAGATAATAAGTTCATTGTCATTGGATGTCTTCAAACAAAAATTCTGTAACTAATCTAGAAAGGCGTCATCATATACTACTTGACTGAGGTCTTTTACAACTCTGAAAATCTGGGATTTTGATGTCAGTAGCACTATTATCTTCATAGCTGTCATATTACACTTCTTTATCTCTTTTAAACTCAATTTTATATGGATTTTCAATTTGAAATTATCTTCCTTCCTCCACTCAGACCTCCACCTATTGAGAAGGCAAGAATTGCAATATGCATTATACAGATGAAATCATTAAAATGATATTTTCACATGTTGTGGAAGGAAAAAGGAGAAAAAATATCTGCACTCTGAGTCCATCAGTCTTCTATCTAAATGTTAATACAATTTTGAGCATGAGTCCTTTGGAATTGTGGTAGATGATTTAATTGATCAGAATTGCTGTCTTTCACCAATGATTATCTTTATAATATTGCTGTACATTGTACTCCTGGTTCTTCTCAAGTGCACTTTGCATTAATTCATATGAATGTTCCCAGTCTTTTCTAAAACCAAATTTTTCATCATTTCTTACAACATGATATTCAATCATATAGATATACATAACTTATTAAATCATTCAATTGATTGACTTCCCCAGAGTTTCCAATTCTTTGCTATCACAAAAGAGTCTATTAATAGTTTTACTCTGCTTTTCTTTATTCCAAATAAGATGTCCTTTTTTAGATGTGAGGAAATCTTAAGGATGACAAAATATATGAACGTTCCATGGCTACAATTTTAAAAGTTCATAGGCTAATGAAATTTACATTTTTTTGTGGGAGGTTGCCATATTTTTAAGTTGGACTTTTTTTAAAAAGACCTTTTTATATTGCAAAGCCAATATGGCAGAGTTTTGATATTCCCTTCCAAATGACTTTAAAGCAAAGACCCCCCCCCAATTTTTGAGCACTGCAACTGACAAAAGGTCCAAGAATCATATTTTTCTAGTCTAAGAAAACTTAATAGGTTTGAAGGAGTAGTCTGCAACACCAGAGTAAGTTGAGCCCTGGGGCATAAGAGAAGAATCTATGGTAGGCTTAGAAAGTGGCTCTGATAACACCAATGACTTCAGAAGCTTTCCATATAATGACAATAATGGGCCTGGACCACTGGTCAGAATGAAATTACAGGGTACCCTTTGCTAAGACACAGTAAACCTAGTGCTAATTGGCAACTTTATCATTCATGAGTATCTCTGCATTATAGTTCTAGCATGAAGAGGAACCCTTGTCATCTTTTCAAGGGGAGCAGAGGGCCTGGTCACAGTTTCAGGGCCAAGAGGAAAGTTAACATTTGTGGTTTCAGGAAAGTAGGAAGCCTAGTCACACTTTCATTTCCAAAAGGAACACTTGCAACTGCAGGGGAGAATGAACCCTTGCAGAAAAAAGACTGGAGCACAGATCAAAGGAGCAGTGACTATATCTCTCCACAGATCATATTACCATGGAAGCCCTGAAAATTTTAAACCTCTCAGAACTAACTCTGAAAACAGTAGCTCAAAAAAAAAAAAAAAAAAAAAAACCTGGTGTGGCATAGTGCCTCAACATGCCCAATTGAGCAGAGCCCAATTGTGACATAAGTTTGAAGTCAAGAAAGACAGTGAGAAAATAAACAATTATAACAAAAATAAAAAGAAACTACCATGGATGTAGGGGAAGCCAAGACAAACTTAGAAGATAGCAATATGAAAACAACGAAAAGCAAAGCCTCAAAGACAAATGTTAATTGGACTCATTGCCTGCAAGAATTTCTGTTAAAGAAATAAATTAAAATGGTAGAAAAATTAGGAAAATAAATGTCATGCAAAATAATTGTATTAAAAGAATGTTTGGTAAAAAAAATGAACAAGAAAATAACATCTTAAAAATCAGAAATAGTCTCATGTCAAAAGAGGCACAAAAATTCACTGAAGAACTCTTTAATGAGCACATTTGTCCAAATGGAAAAAAAAAAAGAGGTACAAAAGCTCAGTGATGAAAATAATTTCTTAAAACTTAGAACTGGGCTATTGGAAGCTAATGACTCCATAGGACTTTATGAAACAAAAAAAAAAGTCAAGATAACGAAAAAAGGATAAAAATATGAAATATCTCATATAAATAAATAAATAAATAAATGAAAATGCATTGTAGAGAGATATTTTAAGAATTTTTTTTGCATTTGATTTTTTTTATTCAAAGCTTTTTTATTTACAGAATATATGAGTAATTTTTCTACAATGACTTCTGCAAAACTTTTTTTTTGTTCCAAGCTTTTCCCCTCCTTCTCCCCACCCTCCACCCCTAGATGACAGGTAATCTAATTTTGGACTACCTTCCATGATTTAAAAAAATCTTAGCCATATTTCAATAGCATAATTTAAATCTATCCTAATATTCTAACTCCACAGGATAAAATAGAAATTGAAAAAAAAATCCCCTGATTATCTTCTGAAAGAAATTCCCAGGAAAATTTTAGCAAAATTCCGGAAATCCCAGGTCAAAAAGAAAATATTAAAATCAGTCACAAAAAAACAAATTAAAAATCATGGAGCAAAGTCAGAATATGTTATTTCAGAGAGCAAAGGAGCTAGGATTACATTCAAGAATAATATATACTGCAAAACTAAGCATAAACTTCAGGAGGAAAATAGATATTTAATGAAATAGAGGACTTTCCATCTTTCCTAATGAAAAGACCAGCAATAAATAGAAAATTTGACATCCAGACATACTATCCGAATAGCACAAAGAGCTAAACATGAACGAGTAACCATAAGAGTCTCAATGAGTTAAACTGTTCCTTCCTATATGGAAGAGTGAAAGGTGTGAGTTTGAAGAACTTTATCATTAGGACAATTAGGAGTGTGAATAAACATGAGTTGATTATGTGGAGATAACCCCTCCTCCCCGAAAAAGAATGGAGTTGTGAGAAAGCACTAAAGAATGCACCAAAAGAAGGGAGAAGAGAGGAATATAATATAAATGATCAAGTTTTCTTACAAAAATGAGATGCACAAGGAAGAACTTTGACAATAGAGAGGAAAATGTTGGTGTGGTAGCAAAACTTGATCTCACTTTCAGGGACAGCTAGGTGGCGCAGTGGATAGAGCACCAGCCCTGAAGTCAGGAGGACCTGAGTTCAAATCTGGCCTCAGACACTTAACACTTTCTGGCTGTGTGACCCTGGGCAAGTCACTTAACCCCAATTGCCTCAGCAAAAAAAAAAGAAACTCACTTTCATCAGAATTGTTTCAAAGAAAGAATACACACACACACACACATACACATATACATATAGGGACACAAAATTAGGAATATGGGAAAAGAAGGGGATAAGAGATATAAGAAGAGATGATAAGAAGAAGGATGGATTGAGGGAGGTAGTGGCGAGAAACAAGACAACTTTTAAAGCAAGACAGGATGAAAAGCTGTAGAAAAGAATACAGAAAAAAAATGGGATGAAGGGAAATACATAGTATTTACACCTATGAATATGAATAGAATGAGTTAACCAATAGAAGAGAATAAGACAGGAGAATGCATTGCAAATCAGGATATAACAATATGATGTATATAAGAAATAGTTTGCAAAGACACATACAAATTTAAAAAAAGGACTGAAACAATCTAGTATGCTTCAGCTGAAGTGAAGAGGACAGAAGTGGCTATTGGGTTCTTAAAGTAAAAGCAAAAATAAACCTATTGGAAAAAGATAATCAGGAAAACCACATTTTTCTAAAAGCTACTATAGATAATAGGATAAAAGAAAATAATTTACAGCAAATTTCTTGAATAAATGCCTCACTTTTCAAATATAAAGGAAACTGAATCAAATTTTTAAAAAGTCATTGCTCAAATTATAAGTGGTCAAATTGTATGAATAGGCAGCTTTCAGAAGAATAAATCAAAATTGTCTATAATCATATAAAATGCTTTAAATCAGTGTTGATTACAAAAAAGCCAAATCAAAATTATTGTGAGGTACCAATTCACACCTATCAGAAATGACATATTGGAAAAGATGAGGGAAAATAAGTATACCAACGAACCGTTACAACTATTTTCAGAACATTCTAGAACTATACCCAAAGGTCTATAAAACTTGGTATACCCCATTGAGCCAGCAATACCACTATTAGTTCTGTAATAAGAGAAAATAGGAAAAGGAAAAGTAAGACCTTATATGTAGAAAAATATTTACAGTAGCTCTTTATATTGTGGCAAAGAATTTTAAATTGAAGGGATTCTCATCAATAGGGGAATGGTTGAACAAATTATGATATATGATTGTAATGGAGTACTATTATACAATAAGAAATGGTGATTAGGATGGTTTCAGAAAATCCTGCCAAGGATATGAACTGACACAAAGTGAAGTGAGAAGAAGTAGATCATAGTACACAACAGCAGTGCTGTAAAATGATCAACTGTGAATGACTTGACTGCTCTGATCAATAAACTGATCGAACACAATTCCAAAGGACTCATGAAAAAATTCTATCCTCAAGAGGGAGAGAAAACCAATGAACTTGAAGTGTAAATTGAAATATAATTTTCTTGGATTCTCTATTTTTATTTTTCCTTTTTTTGTTATGTGGTAAAAATAGAAATTGTTTGTCACATGTATAATTGATATATTTGTCTTATCAATGGGTTGGAGAGATGTTGAAGGGAAGAATTTGGAATTAAATCTGGAATTAAAAATTTTAAAAGAAAAATAATAAATGTAAAAAAAATTTGTTGGTACACTTGAGGATGGGGAATTGACAATTCAGAAGAATAGAAAACCCTTCAGTAGGCACAGATTAGCTGCCTTGCTTCCTCTGTGCCAATATGAAGACCTTCCATACCTTTGTACATAGGCAATACAATAAAGCATCTTTATAACCCAAATCAACACAGCTACTATTGATTCACTGACATGTTCTCTCTCAATGGTAAAGAGCTGCCAGGATTTACTTTCAATGCTTTTCATTTCTCTAGGCTATCATTGTTCAATGTAAAACTCTTTATCCTACTGGAGTTGTTGCTGTTACTAATACTTTGTTAGCAAATTGTCGATCCAAATGATGAAGACAGTAATCGTTTCTCCTGCTGCAGGATGTGTAATTGGATCTTCATTCTGCCCTAATCATTTTCTCTATGGTTTCTACAGGGGGTCTAGAAAGATGGAGAGGAGGAGCTGTCTGAGTTTGGTGGTATATTTGAGCTGAACCCAAACTTTATTGTTGTTTCTCAGTTGTTCTTTTAACTTAGAAACACTGCTGTTTGGCCAAAAAAAAAGCCATTTTCCATTGTGGGTTGCTGCCAGAATTTTCTCTAGGTTTTTTTTTTTTTCAAGTTTCTTTTTATATAGCCATTGAATTCTATTAAGTGTTTTGTATCTTATTTTAGGTTATGCTTTCAAATACCATGTAGGTTTTTGCAATAAGTAAGCACACTCTAATTTTAATGATAAAAGAAGCTAACTCACAGAAAGGTAAAGTTATTTGTTTAAAACAATTTATCGCAATGGTAGTTAAGACTTGAACCCAGAAGCTATATATTCTGGAAACTACTATACTTTTTTATTATACCACATTTTCTTTGAGATGCCATGTTCCATCTCACTGGTTTGTTCTTCTTGGTCAATGGA
Source organism: Myrmecobius fasciatus (assembly GCA_023553655.1). NCBI lineage: Eukaryota > Metazoa > Chordata > Mammalia > Dasyuromorphia > Myrmecobiidae > Myrmecobius > Myrmecobius fasciatus. The sequence goes on from JAJPUD010007281.1 coordinate 65,352, forward strand.
AATAGTCCCTGGACTGTGCTAAATGTTTGGAATAGAATCTGACTGAGCCAAAGATATTAAAAGATCTCAAACTGAGAAGGATCCCAAAATTGTGTTATAATGTGACATGATAGAGTGCTGGATCTTGAGCTAGAAACATCTAGATTAAAATCCTACCTAATAACTATGGGATTACAGACAAATAATTTAAAATCATTTGGCCACAGTTGGCTCACATATAAAAATAACTTGATTATACCTCTACTACTTACTTTTTTTTTGACTTGCCAAGTATTTTAATATAATTTTTTAATAAAGCTTTTTATTTACAAAACATGAGTGATTTTTCTACATTGACCTTTGCAAAAATTTTTTTCCCAAGCTTTTCCCCTCCTTCCCCCCACCCCTCACCCCTAGATGACAAGTAATCTAATACATGCTAAATAGGATAAATTATATGACAAATACAATACATGTATACATATCTATACAGTTATCTTACTGCA
>JAJPUD010007281.1:81224-110624 GCA_023553655.1 Myrmecobius fasciatus
ATTGGTCAAAAGCCGAGAAAACTGCAACAATTTATATTTGCCCTGGGATAGTTTGCCGAGTTGACTTCCCGTCTGAGGCTGGTCGGGCTAGATTCGCACCAGGACCACGATTTCAGCTGGTCTCGATCCACCCCCTTCCAAAGGCAGATCTGCCAAAGCACCTGCCCGCAAGCAGAGCAAAGTGGCCCAGGCATCTCCCAGGGACTTTCTGGGTGCCTCAAATCTGCCCCTCTATTGCAGCCCTGACTTCCGCCCCGGCTGGAGTCCGATCACGACTAGAGGCCGATTTCCAGTGAGGCTAACCTTCTCCGGAGTTCTTTCAAGGTAGATCTTTTATAGAAGTGCGTTGTAGTCCAAATGTTTGGGGAGGACCTCACTCAGAAACCAGTTTTAAGGCTTACTTACTCTGGGTTTGAGGGAATGTCGGAGGGAGTTCACAGAGAAAGCTGTCCGCAGTTCGACATCTTGGCTCCGCCGAGAGCATAGACTCAGTTTTTGACCCTTTTGACCCACGTACTTACATGCATTTTAATTTTTTGAGGAGTCTTGTAAATATCCCATGACAGTAAAGAATTAATTCTAAGAACTAAGATTCATATTGTATAAATATCAAAGAGAATCTCTAAGGAAACATTACCAATGGCTATACTAACCACAAGTCAATAATTCCTTTTCTTCATAATTACTAAAAAACATTTATTAAGGAAAAGAGGCTCAAGGAATCTCTCTAAAAGCAGAAAGACAGAACACCACAGTGTGTTTAAAAAATGTCCATAGTGGGTCACTGTTTTGGTTCTCAGTAATTGGTTATATGTCACACAGAATTAGTGTACCATATTGATCAGAAAAATGACCACAAAGGACCTTGGAGACTCTGTTTTGTTGTCACAAGGTCTTATTTATTAGATATAGATTGTTGGTAAAAGTGATGATTTAAGATATCCTTAATGAAGATAACATTTTAATATTTGTCTAACTTTATGTTTTTCAAATTATTTTTTAACATATTACATTTCATTTAATTCTCATGAGAATTTTTTGATGTAGGAAAAGAAGTCAGAAACAAAACAGTAGGAAAGAATACCAAGAAAATCAGTTCATGAGTTGAAATAAAGTGTAGAAATATCTGTTGTTCATTCCTTCTTTCAGATGTTAAAGGAAAAAGAACTCTTTAACACAACTTAGATAGATGCAGTTGTTTTATTCACTATCAGATATAGCTACTATGGTCAAGATTTCAAAGATACTAAAAGTAATGAATACTTTGTAAGTACATGTAGACCTAACACAATCCTTCCCACTTGTCACAGATCTTATCACATCCCCGTCACCCCTCTCAAAAAAAGCAGGTGTAGTAGGCCAGCTAATGTCAGTTTTATAGCATATGCAAATATAGTCAGAGGGTCTCTCAACCTGCTTTTCAAACCTTTTTTCATTTTGTCACTGATTCAGTCCACATTGCTGATTAAAAATGTACATTTAGTGAGAAATAATGAATAATGAATTGATTTCAGAACCAGGAAGATCTGGATTGAAGTCCAATATCTATCCTAAATGATTGTCTGTGAGATCCTCAGTACCACATCACATAACATACTTATGCCTCTGGCAATTTCATGAAACTATAAATTACAGAGAAGCTGCTCATCTATATTGGAAGAGGAGGTTCATCACTGGGAATGCCCTCAATTTATGAAATCAAAAGTCCAGGAAAAAATGCTTCAAGTAATTTTTAATTACTCAGTCTTATGATCTCTGTGAATTTCCCACCAGGTTACAAGAGAAACATCAGGAAAATATGACAGAGATTGTGGTGATTTATATTGATGTAATAGTAATATTGTGTCTAAAAGCAGTATGTATGAACATCTACATATCAAGCCCCAGTCTTTCTCCAGAATTTTGGCTCCACATAGTCAATAGTCCATTGGTCATTTCAAATTTGATATTCTTAAGACATCTCAAACTCCACAAGTCCAAATTAGTACTCATTATCTTCCCTCCAAAAATGATCTTTCCTCTTCTTCTATTTTCTATCAAATGTACCTTTGTTCTTCCAGATGTTGTTAGTAATTATCCTCAACTTACTGTCTCTGATCCCCTCATTTCTAATCATTATCTAGAATTTTGTCATTTCTTCCTCCATAAACATTTATCTCACAGTAATTAATTTATATCAGGATCTTATCTTTTTTTTTTTGCCTGGACTAGTGAACTTTCCTCTTAACTGGTTTTCTAATTGTAGTCTTTTACTACTATAGTACAAATTTCATAGTACCTACTCTCTTATTTTAGATACCTTTCAGGTTACATATGTGTGTGTATGTGTGTGTGTGTGTATATATTCTGATTCTATACAACACATTGACATACAGAGACAGGCAGACACACATCTTATTTATTTTCTATAATAGAATGTATGCTATTTGAGAATAGGAGTCATTTTATTCGTTGTATTTGCACCCAAGGATCTAGCATAGTACTTGCCATATTTAGGTGCTGAATAAATGCTTCTTGTTCATTAATAGTAAGCTAAAATGACTATAGCAAGTTGTATAGATATTTAGTTTGAAAATGTATTAAGTATCTGAAGTTTTAGCTTCTATATCCTATTGGAAGAACCTCTGTGACCTTGTCATTCATGTAAGTGTGCATTCTCCTTATCTTGCTTTGGTTTCAGACTTACCAAGAATATTCTTGTTTTTGTATAAACCCCTTCCAATTTTATATCTAATTAAATCATTACTACCTTAGGAAGGACATGCTGATCATTTGCCTTAAAATTGTTTTATTATTTCCATTGACTTCCCTGCCCAAAATATTCTTCCTTGTTTACCCATCACTCACGTACATGTCTGTCTTTGCTTTTTAGAATGTATATTTCTTGAAGGTAAGGATATTTTGTTTGGTCCTGTTTGTATCTCCAGCAATTAGCACAGAGCCTGACTCATAAGAAGTATTTAATAAAGGCTTCTCAGCCATAATCTGAATATATTAGCAACTGACTTCAGGGGCAGCAGGGGGGGGGAGGAAAGATCAAACCAAATTTTTGCTTCTCCTCATGGAATTTACAAACTACATAATGGCATAAAATGTGCATTAAAATAAGAAAATATAAAGAAATTCATACTTATGAGAACTGATGCAAAGTTAATTGAACAGAACCAGGAAATGGGGAGATCAACTAAGAATAACTTAGCTATTTTCAAGAGTCCCAGACAATTCTGATTAACTTATGATAAAAAATGTAATCCACTTCCAGAGAAAGAACTGTTAGAATCTGGATGCAGATCAAAGCATATTTTTACAGCTTTCTTTTTCTTTTATGTTCTTTTGCAACATGGCTAATTTGGAAATATTTATTGGATGACTGCACATGTAAAATCAGCATCAAATTGCTTGCTTTCTCAAGGAAGGAGAAGGAGATGAAAAAAGAGAATTGAGAACTAAAAACTTAAAAAAGAATGTTAAAATTGTTTTTACATGTAATTAGAAAAATATAAAAATTTAAAATTTAAAACAAAAAAGAGAAAGGTAAGAAGGCAGTAGATTGTATTTACAAGGATATGGGATTTAGAATCAAGAAATCTTGAATTTCAATCTCACCTCAGATGCTTACTAGCTATATGATGCTTGCCATGTCACTTAAGTTCTTTGTCCATCCTCTTTGTCATCTGTAACATGAAGAAGTTGGACACAATAGATTCTAAAATCCTTTCCAGTTATAAATGTATTATTAATATGGAGATGATGCCACCTAATTTGAGCCTTCAAAAATATAAGCATTCAAAAAGAAAGGATAAATGAATAAATAAGCATTTTTGAATACCTCCTATGTGGTAAGCATTGTTCTAGATTCTGAGAAGACAAAGAAAGGCAAAAATTAGTTCCTGTCCTCAAGGAACATGCATTTTCCTGGAAAAGACAACATGAACATATATAAGTATATGCAAGTATATAGATGTATTTTATATGTGTATAAATCAATATCTATATTTGAAATAAATCAATATGCCATATTCATATTTTGGGAGGGGAATATTATTGTCAACCCAGAAGAACATGAAGATTTCCAATTATAAGGTAGCATTTGAGCTGAACTTTGAAGAAACTAGTGAGATAGTGTTAAGGAAGTATTACTTCTACATAACTTGAGTGGTGAACATCATTAGATGTTATTGAAACTATAGGGAGAGGTTCATAAGTATCAATAAAACAAACTCTCAAATGACACATAAGGGGCACAAGTTGAGTGGTTCCTAGGTACTCCATCCTCAGGGAAAGAAGGAAAGAAAAATAGTGAAGGTACAGATTAGACTGAGATATGTGGGGTTGAAGAGATGGAAGCACTAATGATGTGTGGAATAAAGAATCTCTGAAAAACAGGAAGACAATCTGGTAAGTGAAGGGATAAGGGAGTCATGAGGAAAGAAGTAAAGGTTTAGACTAACTGCTTTTATAGTAGCTTTTATTTTTTTCAAATACATGCAAAAATAGTTTTCAACATTAACCTTTGAAAAGTCTTGTGTCTTAAATTTTTCTTCCTCCCCATTTCCCTAGACAGCAAGCAATCAACTACAGGCTAAACACAAAGAAATTCTTTTAAACATATTTCCATATTTATTATGGTGTGCAAGAAAAAATGCATCAAAAGGGGAAAAACAAGAAAAAGAAAAAAAACAAGCAAACATACAATAACAACAAGAAAAAGCTGCAAATACATGTAGTGTCCATAGTTTTCTGGTTGTAGATGGTTCTTCACATTACAAGTCTATTGGAACTGGCCTGAATCATTTCATTGTTGAAAAGAACCAAGTCCATCACAGTTGATAATTAAATAATCTTGTTGCTGTGTACAATGTTCTTTTGGTTCTACTCACTTTACTTAGCATCAGTTCATGTAAGACTTTGGTGAACTCAGCCTGTTCATCATTTATTATAGAACAAAAATGTTCCATTATATTCACATATCACAGCTTATTCAGCCATTCCCCAACTGAGAGGCATTCTCTCAATTTCCAGGTCCTTGTCACCACAAAAATGACTGCTACAAACATTTTTGTACAAGAGGGCACTTTCCCTTTTTATGATCTGTTTGAGATACAGACACAATAGAGACATTGCTAGATAATCAGGTATGTGAAGTTTAATAGATCTTTGGGTATCCTTCCAAATTGTTCTCCAGAATGGTTGGATCAGTTCACAATTCCACCAACAATGTATTAGTTTTCCCAATTTTACCATATTTCATCCAACATTTGTCATTATATTTTCTTGTCCTCTTAGCTAATTTGAAAAGTATGGAAAGAAATTTACATTTATTTAATCAATAGTGATTTGGGGAATTTTTATATGACTTGAAATGGCTTTAATTTCTTATCTGAAAATTATCTGTTAATATTCTTGACTATAATTTGGGGAATGGTTTGAATTCTTATAAATTTGAGTCAATTCTCTCTATATTTTAGAAATGAGATCTTTATCAAAAACACTGAATATAATTTTTTTCTCTCATCTTTCTACTTCCCTTCTAATATTGCTTTTGTTTGTACAAAACCTTTTTAATTTAATATAATTAAAATTATCATTTTTGCATTTCATAATGTTTTCTAGTTCTTCTTTGGCAAGTTCCTTCCTTCTCCACAGATCTGAGAGATATACTAATTTGCTTAGGGTATTATCGTTATGTCTAAATAATGAATCCATCATGACCTTATTATGGCATAAGGTTTTAGGTGATGATCAATGCATAGTTTCTTAGCATAACTTTTTAGAGTAATTACCATGATATCGTCAATCAGGAAAGAACAAAAACATTGCAATATAGTATTGAGGATTCAGATTTAGATTTCAACCTGAATCTGTAGTCTCAATTAGTCCAATTACATGACTTCTTCCACTGAATTTCAGCTTGTAGGATTTTAAATACAGAAAGTGGATAGTGTTGGCAACCTAGCTGCAGAATGAGAAAGTTAATAGGGCAATGAGAACAAACACAGAGCAGAAGGTCTTCACCACCTATTGGATTAATACTGTGAACAAAGAAAACTGATGGTAGAGCAAGGGATTAATAGAATAGAAGGAACAGGGGACCTAGAATTCACTTTGAGTTTAGTATGAACATTTGAGAGGAATAAGGCAGAAAAAAAATGAAAAGGAAGGTAACTATGGCCAGAAAATGAAATTTCAGAGCTCCAGATCAAAGTTATGATATAATCTAGTCAGATTGGGATTCCTCTTCTAAAGGGATTATGGGATAAATACAGGAAGAAACAGCTAGAATCATTGAAAAGTCCATTAGCTATATCCTCGGATACCAAAGGAATTCTACATAGATCATGTTTACCCTTATTTAATTTTCTCATAAGGGGTATATTTATAGGTGGCTGGGATCTAATTACCTTAAATTATATAACTGTACAATGTTCAAGCTCCTTTTGGCAAACTCACTTTAAAATCATATAAACATAGCTTCATGAAATAATATTAATCTAGTTTCCTTTGGTCATTGAGAATTTTTCTTCAAAAACCTGGATAATATTGATTATTTAAGATCATCACCTCTGTTGCTTCATTAATTAGGCCCAGGACCAGTTATCAAGGTCCAGATGGAGAAGAGGAATTCAGAAAACACAAACCTTAAATGTTTTTTATTTGGCTATATTCATTTTCATAGTCTCAATAAATTGCATGAAAAACTAAATATACCATTCACGCCCTGATGTCTTGAACAAGAATAATATAAGGTGGCACAATTATCCTGGTGGCCATCCTGTGGGTCACTGAGTTCACCAAAACTGTAAATTACTGGAAAGAGAAGTCATTGAGTCCTAAGTTCAGTATTCAAGGAGATATTGTATATTAAAAACTCCAAAGGAGTCTTCTCTGAGGAAGGAATTAAAGCATTTCCTCACTAGAATGGATGGGTACACATTAGCTGTCAGAAGGAGGCATGGATCTTTATCTAAGTACGTGAAGATGAGATGGACAAAGGAATACCCTGGAGCTTGTAAGCATATCAGGATAGAATTTTGTCACTTTTCTTCCTAAATAACCACCATAGAACCTGAAAGGGCTGGTATAATATTAATAAGCTGTGATTTTTTTTTCAATGAGTAAGTATCTCCTGAATCACTGTATTGTTATTCAAGACTGGTCATGTTGAACCTTAAAAAATTTAATGGCTCTTGGGATTCCTGTGGTCTCAGAAACCATATGACAGACAACCTTTTTGGTAAGGATTAGATTAGTGTAAAACAAAACATAGCAAAACCTTACAGATTTCTATATATGCTCCTGCAAAAACACATTTCTCTCTTTTTTTTAAATAAAGAACACATACTATAGTCCATTTAGAAAGTTAGACTCCATGGACTAAGAATTGAAAAAAAATGTCTGACAGATTTTCATTTAAGCTTTTAAATGCTTTATTAGAAATTGTACTGGATGGTAGGCAGTTGCTATGGAAACTAGCAGAAGACTTTCTCTTTTAATGGAGAAGTATCATTTCTGTACATACCACATGTAGTTACTTGGACTATACTAGGTTTAAGACCTTTTTATAAGAGAATAAAGGAAATGAATTGAAAAGAGTTCTTTATTCTGTCTCCTGCTTGTAGCAAAATTAGACTTGAGAAGTGAATAGACAGAATAAAGACGACTTTTCTGTTTCATATATTAACAAAAGCATTTTTTAAAATGACAAAACATGAATCCCAAAGTATTTTTGTGAAGTTGTATTAGAAAGAGTTTACAATTCATCCTTGGATGACCTTTGCAGTTGGACAATTGCTTTTTGTCCTTTCTTCCCCAGACTCTTCTGTCAACCCTTTGAAGCCTCTAGATTGACCTTATAAAACCACCCTAATTTGCTACTATATCTCAGCACATTCTCCATTATAGTGAGAATGGTATCCATACTTAGACCAGAGACTTATGACTTATGCTTATATCTTCACATACATCTATATCTTTCCTCATACTTTTCTTTCCTTTTTTTACTAAACAGTCTTTAGCTATACTGGCCTTGCTCTCTTTCTTCTCTTGCATCTATCATAGTACTGGCATACTACTAATTACAAGATAGGTACTCAGTGAATATCATGACTGATTTTAGTGTTTCATCAATTTCTGGTCACAAGTTATCTGGGTTGCTTTAAAATTGTTCCATAACTTTCTCTTAAAGCAGTCAATATGGAATTTTATTTTGTTTTATTTTATTTTTTGCCAGTTACTTGCCATATCAATGAGACAAATGTCTCCAAAATTACCAATCCATCTATTTTTAATTATCATTGGAAAATAAGCCCACACCAAAGTTAATGAGAGAAATGATCATTTCTGGCATAAACATTCACATATAATACCTGATTAAAATATTTGGGGCAGCTAGATGATACAAGTGGACAGAGCAACAATCCTGGAGTTGGGAGGACCTGAGTTCAAATTTGGCCTCAGACAGTTAACACTTCCTGTCTGTGGCAAATCACTTAACTTCAATTGCCTAGCAAAAAAAAAAAAAACAAAATATAAAAAAAATCAAGTATTAATTAGTAAATTTTTATGAGGCATCATGAGATAATGGAAGGAGAGCTTGTCTCAAAGCCAGCAAGGGCTGGATTCATGTTTTGCTTCTGATATACTGCATGTGACTTCCTGTGGCCTCAATGCTCTGGGAAACTTTAAGAACTATAAATTGCACAGAAGACAGTGATCTATGTTCGAAGAAAATTCCTCATTTGAGAGTCCCATAAATAAATGAAATCACAGGTTCAGTATCTTTCCTCATCTCTTTCTTAAACAATTATTAAAATATTTATAATGCAAAAAAGTCATTGTTTTAAACCACTCAAGATTAAGATTCAGATACAAAAGCAATAAACTTCAAAGCTTTCAGAACTCCAAACAATTATATCCCTCTAAAATAATTTCATATAACTCCAAATTCAAGATGTTTTATTCTACCTGTTCTTAGTGGGCTACGAAATGTCTTTTGGGCTCTGAGTTATTCCTTTTTTAAAAAAGATAATCAGAGTATAGCCTGTATATATTATAGTGAGAGAATGAGACAAATGGAGTCAGAAAAATATAGATTCAAATCTCACTTTTTCTGTTTCCTTACTATGTGATCTTGGACACTTGACAAATTCTAAGCCAGTTTCCTAACTGGTAGAATGAAGAAAATGAGTTATTCAGTAAGTAAAGAAGCATTTGTTAAGTGCTTACTATTGCATAGCCAATATGAAAAAGACAGACAATTCAACAACTTTCATCTTAATGAGATAACATAAAAGGGAGCAGAAAAGCTGATGTTGGGATGGTACATATGCAACAATATGGGAGAAGAGGGACTTATGAATTAAGAGAGAAACAGGTGAAGTATGGTAGTGAAGAACCCAGACTAAAGAATGGTTGGTGTGGGATCTTCCTCAAAACTGAGATTTTGGTAAAAACAAACCAATAGTAAAAGGGAAGGACAGGGACAGAAGGAAAAAGTAGCAGAGCAAGGGTGGTAAAGGAAAAAGAATGAAAGGGTCTGTAACCTTGTATTTCTTTAAAGAGTAAATGAAGGGCAGCTAGGTGGCCCAGTGGATAGCGCACCAGCCCTGAATTCAAGATGACTTGAGTTAAATCTGATATCAGACACTTAACAAGTCCTAGCTGTGTGACCCTGGGCAAGTCAGTTAATCCCAATTGCCTTAGCAAAAAAACCAAAACCAAAACCAAAACCAAGGAGTTCAGACTCATTATCACTTGTTTCTAACCTCCTAAGTTAGCTAAACAAAATATAACAAAATAAAGTATAACTGCTTTGAAACTAAAACAAAATATAATAAAAAATAATAATTTCTTCAAATCTTAAAATCATGTTTTGTTCGTCCTTTAACTGCCAAAGGGAATGCAACATTTTATGCCAACTAGTCACTCAAGTACTGTTTGTGGATTATGGGACATTGAGTCAAAATTCATCCTGATGTTTCTAAACACTATACTACTTTCAGATGTTGGAAAAACCATGTTCTAATGGAAAGAATGTCATACTAGAAAACAAGAAGCTTAAGTTTTGTTTCTCTTTGTCACTAACCAAATATTTGGCCTTAAAGAAGGTATTTAAATTCTCTGGATCTCAGACTTCTCAACTCTAAAATGATGTTGTTAATTATCTAATTCTTAGAGTCCTTCCAGCTCTGCCTTTACATAATTATATTAAATTTTAATCTCTCCTATACTGTATCCATGTATACAAACAATAAAATTAGCAAGAGCAATTAAAGCTGAAAGCAAATCCCTTAATAATAATAGCAGGCTTATATATAGTACTATCAAAATTTACTATCAAGAAAACAACATGGAGCAGTGGATAGATAGCCAATCTCAATGTCAGGAAGATTTTCATATAAGTCACACCTCTGACACATGTTGGCTGTGTGATCCTGTTTAAATCACTTAATCAGACAGTGGCCCACTCAGTTACTGAAGACTATATGTTGTAGAAAAAAATGTTGATTTTTTAATATTACATTGGAAGATATTTCATCATTGGCAATCCCTTATACTAATAAAGGTAAACAAGATATATTCTTTATGGTGTCTCATTTACTCTTTTTATCCATGCAGGTTTTCAGTTCTTCCAAGATGTTACGATTCAGGGAGATATTCAGTCACTGTTTTCATGGTCTGAAATCTGCTGTGTACCTAGAAAGGATTACTGTTCTCTGGTAGCCACAAACACTAAAAGTCCTCTCTTCCTTTGACTGTCACCAGGTTCTCTCTCTTCCTCTGCAGCTGAAAGTACTACTATTCCTCTCTGCCTTGGAATAGTGACTAGGACTACTACTCTCTTGTGACCATTTACAAGTATTCCCTCTGTTCTAGAACTGCAGCCCAGAATTGCATGTGGGCAATAGAGTTGACAATAAATGCCAGCTGTATCCAGTGTTGGCAAAGGATGCCCCGTAATTTTGTTTTTCTGACCAGTTGTCTGACACCTTTGTATTTTCTGGGCTGAGAGATCCTACAGCTGCCACTGTGGTTATCTCAGCTGCTTCCAATTTCTGCTTGTACTATAGGCCCATGTACTTTGGACTGGCCCCACCCTGGTGGCAAAGACCTTTCCTACCAACCTTCTAAGTTATCTTAGGTTGGAAAAATGTCTCATCCTGACATTTAATTGTCTCTAGTGCTTCAAAATTTGATATTAGTCATTATTTTTAAATTGTTTGAAGCAGAATGTTATAAGTCTGATTATATTATTGCCTGTAATGCTCCCTCCTGCCTCATTCTCCTCCTGTACTACTTTCAGAAGTTTTGATGGTTTCAAACATTCTTGATAAAGTGTAGGATTAAAAAAATCTTTTCATTGTCTTAAATTGTACAGGTTTGTAAACTCTAGAAATATTTGTGCGAATTTCTTTTATGTTGTGAAGAGGCAAGCATTGAAACTAATTTAAAATATTTCCTGTAGGTAGAATACTAAATAAAAGACAGTGCTATACATAATGCTTTGTAAAGCAAAGTAAAAAAAAATAATTATGTCTATTAGCTATCATTCTTATCTTAGGAAATAGGAGAATCATTCTATTATAAAGCAGAGATGAATAGATGCTAAACTATCAATTACCTTGATCAAAATAGTTGCCTTATGTGTCAGTCATGGGAAGCTGGCAGACAACAATTTATCCATTTTCTTTTTGGCTGGTCCTAATGATGATGATAATGAAAATGTCACAGAGGTTTCAAATGAAAAAGATAAAACTTAAGGGACTCTTTGTTTTTTCCTATACTCTAAGATGCCACTCTACTGAATCTATCACCTAGATTATTCTATGTATATAGCTAGATATTTTGGAAAATATGTAAGTTGTATTGTTTGGACTGTCTTTAGATATTAATTATTTAAATTACTAAATTATACTTGGAGAATATACTTTAGTTTGCAATCATTAGTTCATTTTTTAGATCATTTATTTTCTTTTTTTTAATTAAAGCTTTTTATTTGTGTAACATATGTATGGGTAGTTCCCCAGCATTGATCTTTACAAAGCTTTCCATTACAAATTTTACCCCAAGGCCCCGCCCCTCCCCTAGTGGCAGGAAGTCCACTACATGTTAATAATGTAATAATACTTGACAAGTTGTGCAAGAAAAATCCTATCTACAAGGAAAAAAAAAAGAAAATCAGAGAAAGGAAACACAATGGAAGCAAACCTCAATACAAAGCATGAAAATGTTATGTTGTGGTCCATATTTCGTATCCCTATCTCTGGGTGTATTTGGTTTTCTTCATTGAACAATTGGAACTGGTTTGAGACAATTCTTTGTTGCACAGAGCCATGTGCATCAGAATTGATCATCATGTAATATTGTTGTTGCTGTGTATAATGATCTCCTGGTTCTGCTCGTTTCACTCAGCATCAGTTCATGCAAGTCTCTCCAGGCCTCTCTGAAATCATCCTGCTGGTTGTTTCTTACAGAGCAATAATATTCCATAATATTCATATACCATCATTTATTCAGCCACTCTCCAATTGATGGACATCCCTTCAGTTTCCAGTTTCTAGCCACTACAAAAAGGGCTGCCACAAACATTTTTGCACATGCCGGTCCCTTTCCCTCCTCTAAGATCTCTTTGGGATATAAGCCCAGTAGAAACACTGCTGGGTCAAAGGGTATGCACAGTTGGATAACTTTTTGAGCATAGCTCCAAATTATTCTCCAGAATGGTTGGATCCATTCACAGTTCCACCAACAATGTATTAGGGTCCCAGTTTTCCCACATCCCCTCCAACATTCATTGTTATCTTTTCCTGTCATTTTAGCCAATCTGACAGGTGTGTAGTGTTACCTCAGAGTTGTCTTAATTTGCATTTCTCTAATCAATAGTGATTTGGAGCAACTTTTCATATGACTAGAAATGGTTTTAATTTCATCATCTGAAAACTGTCTGTTCATATCACTTAACCACTTACCTATTGAAGAGTTGCTTGAATTCTCATATATATATATATATATATATATATATATATGAGAAAATTCTCTATATATTTTAGAAATGAGGCCTTTATAAGAACCATTAAATGTAAAGATGATTTCCAAATTTGATGCCTCCCTCCTAATCTTGTCTGCATTAGTTTTATTTGTACAGAAACTTTTTAACTTAATATAATCAAAATTATCTATTTGGTGTTCAATTAAGAGTTCCAGATCTTCTTTGGACATAAATTTATTCAATCTCCACAGGTCTGAGAGGTAAACTATACTACGTTCCTCTAATTTGCTTACAATATCACTCTTTATATCTAGATCATGAACCCATTTAGATCTTATCTTGGTATGTGGTGTTAGGTAAGGGTCTAGCCCTAGTTTCTTCCACATTAGTTTCCAATTTTCCCAGCAGTTTTTGCCAAATAGTGAGTACTTATCCCAAAAGCTGGGGTCTTTGGGTTTATCAAACACTAAATTGTTAAAGTTATTGCCTAGATTGTCCTGATAACCTATCCTATGCCACTGATCGACTACTCTATTTCTTAGCCAGTACCAAATGGTTTTGATGACAGCTGCTTTACAATATAGTTTTAGATCTGGTACAGCAAGGCCACCTTCATCTGCCTTTTTTTTTTCATTAATCCCCTTGAAATCCTTGACCTTTTGTTCTTCCAAATGAACTTTGCTACTATTTTTTCTAGATCTGTAAAAAAATTTCTTGGGAATTTGATTGGTATGGCACTAAATAAGTAGATTAGTTTGGGTAGTATTGTCATTTTTATTATATTCACTCTGCCTATCCATGAGCACTTAATGTTTTTCCAATTGATTAGGTCTGATTTTATTTGTGTGGAAAGTGTTTTGTAGTTTAATTCATATAGTTTCTGACTTTTCCTTGGCAGATAGATTCCCAAATATTTTATCCTATCATCCGTTATTTGGAATGGAATTTCTTTTTGTATTTCTTGCTGCTGAACTTTGTTGGTAATATATAAAAATGCTGATGACTTATGTTGATTTATTTTAAATCCTGCAACTTTGCTAAAGTTGTGAATTCTTTCTAGTAGTTTTTTAGTTGAGTCTCTAGGGTTCTCTAAGTTTACCATCATGTCATCTGCAAAGAGTGATAATTTGGTTTCCTCATGGCCGACTCTAATTCTTTTTTATCTCTTTTTCTTTTCTTCTTGCTAAAGCTAACATTTCTAATACAATATTAAATAGTAATGGTGACAGTGGGCAGCCTTGTTTCACTCCTGATCTTATTGGGAATGGTTTTAGTTTCTCTCCATTACATATGATGCTTCCTGATGGTTTTAAGTAGATGCTACTGATCATTTTAAGGAAAAGCCCATTTATTCCTATACTTTCTAGTGTTTTTAATAGGAATAGGTGTTGGATTTTATCAAATTCTTTTTCTGCATCTATGGAGATAATCATATGGTTTTTGATAGTTTGGTTATTAATATAATTAATTATGCTGATAGTTTTCCTAATATTGAACCAGCCCTGCATCCCTGGTATAAATCCTACTTGGTCATAGTGTACTATCCTGGGGATGACTTTCTGTAATCTCATTGCTAAAATCTTATTTAAAATTTTTGCATCAAAATTCATTAGGGAAATTGGTCTATAGTTTTCTTTCTCTGTTTTCACCCTACTTGGTTTAGCTATCAGCACCATATCTGTATCATAGAAGGAATTTGGCAGTTTACCTTCTGTCCCTATTTTCTCAAATAGTTTGTATAGTATTGGAATTAATTGTTTTTTGCATGTTTGGTAGCATTCACATGTAAATCCATCTAGCCTGGCGATTTTTTCTTAGGGAGTTGGTTAATAGCTTGTTCTATTTCTCTTTCTAATATGGGGCTATTTAAATAATTTATATCCTCTTCTGTTAACCTGGGTAATCTATATTTTTGTAGATATTTCTCCATTTCATTTAGATTATCAAATTTACTGGCATAAAGTTGGGCAAAGTAACTCCTAATTATTGCTTTAATTTCCTCTTCATTGGAGGAAAATTCTCCCTTAACATTCTTGAGACTAACAATTTGATTTTCCTCTTTCCTTTTTCTTATCAAATTAACTAAAGGCTTATCTATTTTGATGTTTTTTTCATAGAACCAACTCTTAGCTTTATTTTTTAATTCAACAGTTTTCTTATGTTCAATTTTATTAATTTCTCCTTTTACTTTTAGAATTTACAATTTGGTATTTAATTGAGGGTTTTTAATTTGTTCTTTTTCTAGTTATTTTTTAATAATAAGCCCAATTTGTTGATCTTTTCTTTCTCTATTTTATGCAAGTAAGCAACTAGAGATATAAAATTGCCCATTATAAACGCTTTGACCATATCCCACAAATTTTGGTATGTTGTCTCCTTATTGTCATTCTCCTGGATGAAATTATTGATTGTGTCTATGATTTGTTCTTTCACCCATTCATTCTTCAGGATTAGATTATTTAATTTCCAAATAACTTTTGGTTTATTTTCTCCTGGCCTTATATTGCATGTGATTTTTATTGCATCATCATCTGAAAAAGATGCATTTACTATTTCTGCCTTTCTGCATTTGATTTTGCGGTTTTTATGCCCTAACACAGGGTCAATTTTTGTATAGGTTCCATGGACTGCTGAGAAAAATGTAAACTCCCTACTGTGTCCATTCAATTTTCTCCATAGATCTATCATACCTAACTTTTCTAACAATTGGTTTATCTCCCTAGTTTCTTTCTTGTTTATTTTGTGGTTTGATTTATCTAATTCTGAGTGAGCAAGGTTGAGATCCCCCACTAGTATAGTTTGGCTATCTATTTCTTCTTGCATCTCTCTCAATTTCTCCCCTAGGAATTTGGATGCTATCGTACTTGGTGCATATATATTTAGTATTAATATTGCTACATTATCTATGGTTCCCTTTAATAAAATATAGTTTCCTTCCTTATCTCTTTTGATTAGATCTATCTTGGCTTTTACCTGATTTGAGATAAGGATTGCTACACCTGCTTTTTTTTGTTCACCTGAAGAATAATAGGTTCTGCTCCAGCCTTTTACCTTCATACTATATGTGTCACTATGTTTTTGATGTGTTATTTGTAGACACCATATCATGGGATTCTGTTTTTTAATCCAGTCTGCTATCTGCTTCTGCTTTATGGGAGAGTTCATCCCATTCACATTCACAGTTAGAATAACAAATTCTTTATTTCCTGCCATCTTATTTACCCAAGTTATGTTTGTCCCTTTTCTTTCCCCTTTCGGCCTTCCCCCCTCCTCAGTACTTTGCTTTTGATGATCCCCTCCCCCAAACAATCCACCACCCTTTAGATCCCCTCCTCCTTTTTTTACTCCTTTCCCCTGATTCTTCTATTTTCCCTTCTATTAGTTTATCCCTTTCTTTTCCTCTTTTCCCTCCCACTTCCCTCTAGCAACAGACAAGTTTCTATGTGAAATCAAGTGCCTGATATACACTTTTAGAACCCAACCTGATGAGAGTAAGATTTACACAATGCTCATCTCCCTCCCCCTTTCTCTCAATTTTATTAGGTTTTCTTTACCTCTTCAAGAGATTTTACCTTGTATTTACCTCCTTTTTTTTAGATCTTATTTTACCACTTTTCCCTCTTTTCCCCAGTATGACACCCTTCCCCCCTCTAGTTTTCTTTTTCATATTATCAAAGTAATATCTAGTTAATTATACCCCCAAACTTTAAGTATCCCCATAGTAGAAATAAAGTTCTCAAGAGTCCTTTCCTTTTTACCTTTTTATGCTTCTCTTGAGGTCTGTGTTTGGATGTCGAATTTTTTTTTTCAGATCTTGTCTTTTCATTAGAAATAGGTGAAATTCTCCTATATCATTGAATGACTATCTTCTTCCCTGGAGGATAATGATCATTCTAGCTGGATAGGTTATTCTTGGCTGTAATCCAAGTTCCTTTGCCTTTCAGAATATCTGGTTACAGGCCCTTCGATCCTTCAATGTGGAGCCTGACAGATCATTTGTGATTCTAGTTATTGATCCTCGGTATTTGAATTGTTTCTTTCCACCTGCTAGCAGAATCTTTTCCTTGGTGTTATAGTCCTGAAATTTAGCCATGATATTCCTTGGTGTTTTAATTTTGGGGTCTCTTTCAGGAGGTGATTGGTGAATTCTTTCAATGGTGATTTTGCCTTCTGATTCTACAATCTCAGGGCAGTTTTCTTTCAGGATTTCCTGGAAGATAGTGTTTAGATTCTTTTTTTCATCATGGCTTTCAGGAAGTCCAATAATCCTTAGATTATCTCTCCTAGATCTATTTTCC
Organism: Myrmecobius fasciatus; assembly: GCA_023553655.1. Lineage (NCBI taxonomy): Eukaryota > Metazoa > Chordata > Mammalia > Dasyuromorphia > Myrmecobiidae > Myrmecobius > Myrmecobius fasciatus. The sequence continues at coordinate 98,511 of JAJPUD010007281.1, forward strand.
AAGACAGTTGTTTTTCCTAGGAGATATTTCATATTTTCTTCTAATTTTTCATTTTTTTGTTTTTGTTCGACTGTTTCTTGAAGTCTTATTGAGTCATTCACTTGCATTTGTTCAATTCTTATTTTTAAAGTGTTGTTTTTTTCAGTTACCTTTTTAAGCTCCTTTTGTAACTGGCCAATTGAATTTTTTTTGTTCATTGCACTCTTTTTCCACTTCACTAAATTTATTTTTCAATGCATTGGTGTTTTTTTCATATCTCTTTTGCAGGGCATTATATCCTTCTTGCAAGATATTGTATCCTTCTTGCACTGATTTCAATTTATTTTCCCATTCATCCTCCAGCTCTCTTTTGAGGTTCTTTATGCAATCTTCCAGAAAGGCCTTTTGAAAAGGGGACCAGTGATGGTCCTTAATAACTTCCTCTTGAGTTTTGTCTAAAGGAACCTCAGGATCTGGGGTCAGCCCTTCTTTCTCTCGATAGAAGCTGTCTATGGTGAGAGCTCTCTTTTGCTTCTTCATTTTTTTTTAGACAGGGTGGATGTCTCTTTAAGGCTCAGAAAAACGGTGGCTGAAGTTCTTTGCCCTGGGGCAATTGGTCGAATTAACTTAAAGTGCTGGGCCAGTGGGGGTTAGGACTAAGTCCCAATTACTCCTTAAACAAGGCAAGTCTGCTAGAACACCTGCCCACAATCAAGGCAGAGTGTCCCGAGTGCCTCAGATAAACTTCAGGTGTTTGGAGTTTGGAGTTTGGAGTTTCTGTCATGATGAGCTGAATCCCACCCTCACTTCCAGCCTGCACCGAGTCCACTGTTTATCCCTCTGTCAGAGTTAAACAAATCTGACATGAAGTTCTTCAGAGATATCAGCAAGCAGTGTTCAAATATTTCTGGATTCATTGACTTGAAGATCAATTCAGAGGCTTCTTTTATTGTTGATTTGAGAGAAGATTAGAGGAGGACGCAGAGAGTCCCGTTTTCACTCTGCCACCTTGGCTCCACCCCCCTAGATCATTTATTTTCAAATGACATAACTGAAATTTATTAAATAACTTTGTTAGGTTCCCACTTCAAAGAGAATATCATGACTTCTACTTTATGACTTTCTGTCCATTCCATGGTAAGTTTTCCTTTCTCTCCTACTCAATACTTCAAAAGTTTTTATCTTTAACTCATCTTCTTTTCCTTCCCTCCATTACCCAAGTGTGAAGTGAACAATCTCCTTACTAGGTCTAATTTTGCAGTCTGTGTTCATAACAGCATTTTCTCTCATCTCCTCTAGAAGCTCAGTAAATTGCTTAGCCCCTTTGTCTTGTCATCAATTTCTTCTCTCATATTTTTCCATTATAGATACATATAGGTCTGTCCTGCCTTAAAAACAAAAAAGAAAAACATCCTTTAATCCTTCCACCAATTCTATTATTCCCTTTCATCATGTATAGACTTGAAAGAATAGTCTTTCACCACTTCAATTTCCTTGACAATTACATACTAAAATCTGGTGCAACTTACATCATTTCCTCTAAGTGAAATGACTACTTCTAAATCTTCATTTTCACTAAATTTTCTACAACATTTAATATTACTAACTCATACTTCCTGTCATTCTTTCCTTAGCCTTGATGACAATGCTTCTTATGATTTTCCTACCTTTTTGGTTATTTTTCTGTTTCTTTCATTAGTTTCCTATCATAATTCTTCCTTAAGATTATGTATGTAAGCCTTTTTTCTTGGCTTCCTTGTGTTGAAATAGTCTTGTTCTTTTTTTTTAATTTTATTTTTTTTATTTGCAAAACATATGTATGGGTAATTCTTCAACATTAATCCTTACAAAGCTTTCTGTTACAAATTTCCCCCCTACTCCCCACCCCTCCCCTAGATGGCAGGATATCCAGTACATGTTATGATAAAATACTTGACAAATTGAATATATGTGTAAATATTTCCAAACTTATCATTGGTGTGCAAGAAAAATTGTATCTACAAGAAAGAAATATCAGATAAAGGATACACAATGTAAGCAAACATCAATCGAGAGTATGAAAATGTTATGTTGTGATCCACATTTCACATCCCTCTCTCTGGGTGTATATGGCTTTTTTCACTGAACAGTTGGAAGTGGTTTGAAACATTTCATTGTTGAAGAGAGCCATATCCATCGGAATTGATCATCATATAATATTGTCATTGCCGTGTATAATGATCTCCTGGTTCTGCTCGGTTCACTCAGCATCAGTTCATGCAAGTCTCTCCAGGCCTCTCTGAAATCGTCCTGCTGGTCGTTTCTTACAGATCAATAATATTCCATAATATTCATATACCATAATTTATTCAGCCATTCTCCAATTGATGGGCACCCATTCAGTTTCCAATTTCTAGCCACTACAAAAAGGGCTGCCACAAACATTCTTGCACATGTGGGGCCCTTTCCTTCTTTTATGATTTCTTTGGGATATAAGCCCAATAGAAATGCTGCTGGTTCAAAGGCTATGCACAGTTTGATAACTTTGAGCATAGCTCCAAATTGCTCTCCAGAATGGCTAGATCCATTCACAATTCCACCAACAATGCATCAGTGTCCCAGCTTTCCCACATCCCCTCCAACATTCATCATTATCTTTTCTTGTCATTTTAGTCAATCTGACAGGTGTGTAGTGGTACCTCAGCATTGTCTTAATTTGCATTTCTCTGATCAGTAGTGATTTGGAGCACTTTTTCATATGACTACAAATAGTTTTAATTTCATCCTCTGAAAATTGTCTGTTCATATCCTTTGACCATTTATCAATTGTAGAATGGCTTGAATTCTTATAAATATGAGACAATTCTCTATATATTTTAGAGATGAGACCTTTATAAGAACACTTAAATGTAAAGATGATTTCCCAATTTATTACTTCCCTCCTAATCTTGATTGCATTGGTTTTGTTTGTACAAAAACTCTTTAACTTAATATAGTCAAAGTTATCTATCTGGTGTTTAGTTAAGGGTTCTTCTTTGGACATAAATTTATTCCATCTCCATGGGTCTTAGAGGTAAACTATATTACGTTGCTCTAATTTACTTATAATATCACTCTTTATATCCAGATCATGAACCCATTTAGATCTTATCTTGGTATGTGGTGTTAGGAAATAGTCTTGCTCTTAACATTATCATATACTTCCATGGTTTCCTTACTTCAATGATGATACTTCCCAAATCCATATATCTAGCCCTGAATTCTTCCCTTTGCTCCAAGTATTTATAATTGATCAACATGTGTCTACACTTTGCTATTCTCAGCCCTTAAACTCAAGAAAACCAAAAAAGAAACTCAAATATTTTTTTTCTTTGAAATCATTCTTTGTAATTTATTTTAATGATAATTTTTTCAGTCACATATTTAAAATCTGTCATTTGTGATTAATCACTATTTTCAAATAATAATTGCTCTGATCTTTTTTTAAAAATTTAATATAATCAAAATTAAATGGTACTCAAACATTTACAAATACAAATCTTTATAACAACACGATAATGTACTATTTCTATTTTATAGAGTTCAGTTAGATGAAGTGACATGCAGAACTATCTGTGAGGATTTGAACCAAATTATCTCTAGATACTTAGGCTGTGTTCATCTGACTATTGTACATTGCTCTGTTGCCAGAGTCCATTTGATTCTTCTAGTATAAAATCCCTCTGTTTTATTTCTTTCTCATATTTTAACTTGTTTATTAGATCATATTTAATGCCTTCCCCAGGTGACATGAGATTCCAATATAAAGGAAAGAAAATTGCTTTAAAGTCAGAGAACCTGAGTTTAAATCTTGTTTTTGACATTTACTTCCTATGTGACTTTGGCTACGTCATATTATAACCCTGGACATTGGTCCTTTAAATGTAAAATTAGAGTACTGGCCAGTGTAGCCTTTGAGACCCCTTCTACCTATAGATGAATTATTTATTCTATGATTTTAACCTCATTGAGGTTAAAATCTATTTTTACTCTATTTTTCTTATCTGTATTTCAGGAATACACAGAGCAATGAATAATAATTAACTTGGTCTTGATGGATACTTCAAAAATATTCTTTAAATTTAATTTATTTTATTATATATTTTAAGGTCATACATGTACATTCATGCTTTACATATTTTCATATGAATCAAGTTGGGAGAGAAAAATCAGAACAAAAAGGCAAAATCACAAGAAAGGGGGAAAAAACCAGCAGAAAAAATAGTAAAAACAGTATGCTTCAATGAACATTTAGTTTCTAAAACCTCTCCCTGGATGTGAATGGTATTTTCCATAAAAAGTCTATTGAATTGTCTTGGATCATCACATAGCTGAGCAGAGCTAAGTCTATCATAGGTAATCATCACCCAATCTTTCTGTTACTATGTACAGTGTTTCCCTGGTTCTGTTCATTTCATTCAGAATTAGTTCATGTGATATTTTCCCAGGCTTTTCTAAAGTTAGCCTACTCATCATTTCTTATGGAACAACAATATTCCATTATTCCATTTCATTTATCATAATTTATTCAGTCATTCCCCATTGAAGGGCATCTGGTTAATTTTCAGTTCCTTGTCACCACAAAAATTGATGCTAGAAGTATTTTTGCACATGTGGGTCCTTTTCTCTCTTTCATGATATCTTTGGGTTATAAACTCAGGGGTAACACTACTAGATCAAAAGGTATGCACAGTTTGGTTGCCCTTTGTCTACAGTTCCAAATTGTTCTCCAGAATGACTGGATCAATTCACAACTTCACCAAAAAATAGTGTCCCAATTTTTCTACATTCCTCCAAAATTTATCATTATATTTTTCTATCATCTTAGTCAATTTGTTAGGTATGATGTATTACCTCAGAAATGTTTTTAAATTTCATTTTTCTAATTAATAGTGTTTTGGAGCATTTTTTCATATAGCTATAGGTGGATTTAATTTCTTCATCTGAAAACTGTCTCTTCAAATTCTTTGGCCATCCATCAGTTGGTGAATGATTTGTATTCTCATAAATTTCATTCATTTTTCCTCTATATTTTAGAACTGAGGCCTTTATCAGAACTCTGGCTATAAAAACCGTTTCCCAGTTTGGAAACTTTTTTTCTTGGCTCCATTGGTTTTGTTTCTGCAAAACCTTTTAAATTTAATGTGATCAAAATTATTCATTTTGCATTTCATAATGTTTGGTCATAAATTCCTCCCTTCTTCAAAGATCTGACAGGTAAGCTATCTCTTGTTCATCTATCTTGCTTAGAGTATCATCTTTTGTGCCTAAATCTTTTACCTATTTCAACATTAACATGATATAAATTGTGAGATATTGGTTTATGACCCGTTTCTGACACACTATTCTCTGGCATTCACAGTAATAAATTTAATTTTTAGATGTAATTAATCCTTACAGTTTAATATTGTTGTTCTGTATTTGGTTGAGAAGAAATTATTGGGACTGACTGAAATAATCTCCCAGATAGTCATTCATAACAATCTTGAAAATATAAACAAAGCCTCAGTCTTTAATTTCTGATGCTTTTAATATATACAAAATTGTCTGTTGACTTTGGTCACTATAAGACTAAATAGATCTATGAAAAATCCATGGAAAAAAAAGAGAAAATGAAAGACAAGGGTATTTCATTCTGGTTATCCACCAGAATGAAAAAGAGAAATAGAATAGAATAAATTACCAACCTCTATTTCCTTCTCATTCTATCCCTCATACAGCTCCAAAAATAATATCTCATGCACACCAATATAAATTTTCAGTTATGCAATAAATTATTTCAATGTACATGGCAGCATGAACATGAAATAAAAGTTTGATAAAGAAGTTAAAAACTATACACCTTAAAATAAATTTGCATGGGACATTATGAGATGGGAATGTTTTCATTTTTTTACAATTAATATGAATAAGGAGATATAGTTTTCAGATACAATATTAATTATTGTTTGAGACTCAATACATGAAATTGGGTATAAGCAGCATGGTCCAGCATTGAATTTCTGATGAAAGTTACTGAGTTTGAATTCTGGTTCACTTTTTACCTGTTTGACCTTGAGGAAGACATTTAATATCTTTGGATCTTTTAATGTTTCTGCGGTATCTTAGTTCTTTGGAATTTATTTTTTTACTTGTATTTTATGTAGACTTTACTCTATTGTACTTTAATTTCATGAAAAAAAAAATCAGCTTCTTCATGAAAAAACCCAGAAATGACCTTGTTTCACTTTGTACTAATATCACAGATGCAGAATAAATGCTAAAGAAGTGTGAATAACTGTGACATTAAAATAAATTAAATAGATCTATTCAACACTCTCAATGCATTCTACTTGGGTGGAGATGCATATAGAACAAAATACTGTGCCAGCAGAGGAAATGTAGTAAAATTAAGAATTTATGGGTAAAGGTTTAAATACATCATATATTAGTCATTATCCCAAATTAAGTTATTGTTTTAAAGATAGGTGGGTATTCAACAAATAAAGAGGGTATTTTTAGATATTCCCTCATAGTCAATAAAATAAGAAAAGGAAAAGAAGTGTAAAAGTGCAAGGTATGAGAATGAGAAGAGTATGATTTGTCTATTGTCAATGAAGAGATTAGAACTATATGAGAGAGCTGGAGATGCAAGGTGGTACCCAACTGCAGAATGCAGAATGTCTCTAGGAGAGACATGAACATGAAACCATAAGCAGGATGATTATGGAATTAAGAGACAAATGTATGACAAAAACCTTTTAAGAAGTTATCAAAATAATAAAAGAGTTGATGGGGATACTTACTAAAGAGACAACAGCAGGAATAGAAAGAAGGTGGATGAGAGACACCCTGCAGGTATGAATTTGATAGACTACTTAGAAATTTAATGAATTTAGGGGCAGCTAGGTGGAGCAGTGGATAGAGCACCAGCCCTGAAGTCAGGAGGACCTGAGTTCAAATCTGGGCTCAGACACCTAACAGTCCCTAGCTGTGTGACCCTGGGCAAGTCACTTAACCTCAATTGCCTCAGCAAAAAGCAAAAAAAAAAAAAAAATTAATGAATTTAATAGATGAGGGAGAAGAAAAAGAAATGAAGTCCTGAGTAAATCTTATTATAAAAAGTTCATTTACAGATCCAACCATTCTGGAGAGCAATTTGGAACTATGCTCAAAAAGTTATCAAGCTGTGCATACCCTTTGACCCAACAGTGTTTCTACTGGGCTTATATCCCAAAGGGATCCTAAAGAAAAGAAAGGGACCCACATGTGCAAAAATGTTTGTGGCAGTCCTTTTTTAGTGGCAAGAAACTGGAAACTGAATGGATACACATCAGTTGGAGAATTGCTGAATAAATTATGGTATATGAATGTTATGAAATATTATTGTTCTATAAGAAATGACCAGCAGGATGATTTCAGAGAGACCTGGAGAGACTTGCATGAACTGACACTGAGTGAAATTAGCAGAACCAGGAGATCATTATACCTGGCAACAACAAGACTATACAATGATCAATTCTGATGGACATGGCTCTCTTCAACAATGTTATGTTTCAAACCAGTTCCAGCATTCAGTGATGAAGAAAGCCATATACACCCAGGGAGAGGCCTGTGGGAACTGAGTGTGAATCACAACATACCATTTTCATGCTTTCTGTTGATGTTTGCTTGCATTTTGTATTCCTTCTCATGTTTTTTTTTTCTTACTAGATCCAATTTTTTGGTGCATCAAGATAAATATATAAATTTGTATATATATATATATGCATATATATATATATATATTGGATTTATCATATATTTTAACATATTTAACATGTGTTGGATTACTTATCATCTAGGGGAGGAGGTGGGGGGAAGCAGGGAAAAATTTGGAACAGAAAATTTTGCAAGGGTCAATGTTGAAAAATTACCCATGCATATGTATTATAAATAAAAAAGCTTTAAAAATGAAAATAGAAAAAAAAGAAAAGTTCATTTTATGCCACAATGAAATATAGTAAAATTCCATTATGTTTCTTAGGTTTAATCATTATCATTGCTCTTTATAATTTTCTTTGTCTGGACTAATTTTAGTTCAGAGACTCTAAAGTTTCCAAACTTTTTTTAAAAGGACAGTAATAAGATGAACTAAGAAATAGTTATCAAAGTAAAACACAAACATGTAAAAATCATCTCTGTGATCATGATTATGCAACATTAAATACACAGATAGCCTTCAAAGCTCTTCAAAATAAAATGCTTTTTTTGATTTGCAGAATGCCTCAATTGTTTTTATTATTCTTTTCATTACAAATGTGCCCTGAATGATTCTTTACATGTCATTCTACTAGAGGTTATTTTATTTGGTTTTCATAAACTTCTAGAGGGCAGGGTTAATGGCTTCCATTTCCTTCTGCATGGCTTAATAAAGTACATAGTGATGGATCAATAAATTCTATTGACCAATTATGTCATTGATCCTAAATAGTGTCCAGAACAGATGTCTATGAGAGAGCTTAATCATCACTTTTTAAAATACTGAATAGGATTGAATAGGATTTAGTGAAAAGAAACTCACTCAAATAGCAATAAAAATTGATGGAGCTAATTTTCTATATTTCGCAATATTGATGTTAATAAAATGTATAAAATGTTCTCCTTGTTCTGCTCACTTCACTTTGCATTTATTCATATAATGAAGTTTTTTTTTTCTGAATTCTGCCTACTCAGCATTTGTTATAAAACAATAGTATGCCATTACAGTCATACTCCACAATTTGTTCAGTCATTTTTCAATTGATGGTTATCCACTAAATTTTCATTTCTTTGGCACTACAAAAAGAACTGCTATAGATATTTTTGTAGAAATAAATCATTGTCCCTTAAAAAATCTCTTTGCTATAAAGACAGTGGTAGAATTGTCATGACAAAGATTATGCACAGTTTTCTAGTCTTTTTGGAATAATTCCAAACTGCTCTCCAGAATGGTTGGATCAGTTCATAACTTCACCAACAATGAATTCCCCGCCCTTTCCCCCCCAATTTCCCCACATCCTCTCCAATACATTTTCATTCTTGTCATATTATTCAATATTTATGAATGTGAGGGGATGTTTCAAAGTTGTTTTAATTTGCATTTATTTTATCAGTAGTGATTTAGATAAATTATTATATCTAACTAAAAAAGTTTTGATTCCATTATCTGAAACTTGTTTGTTCCTATCCTTTGACCATTTACATATTTTGAAATGACATACACATTCTTATAAATGATGTATACATTCTTATAAATTTGAATTTGTTCTAAAAATATTTGGCAAATTAGGCTCTTATCTGAGACACTTTCTGGGGAAAAATATTTCCCAGCTTTCTGCCTTCCTTCTAAGTTTTTTATTGCACTGGTTTCGTTCATATGCAACCTCATTATTTTATATAAACACAATTAGCCAATTAGGAGTTGTAATGCTCCTTATCTATATTTTGGTTATGAATTATTCCCTTCTCTACGACAGATAAACTACTCCTTTCTCCCCTCATTTGTTTATGTTATCACCCTTTGTATCTTTATATTTAGAAATTTTCTTGATATATGATATGTTTTTCTACACCTAATTTCTTTTTTGTTTGGTTAAAAGATATGCATAGGTAATTTTGCAAAATATATGCCTATGCATAGGTAATTTTTCAACATTGACGCTTGCAAAGCTTTCTGTTACACATTTTTTTCTCCTACACCTCACCACTCCCCTAGATGGCAGGAAGTCTAATATATGTTAATTATGTTAAAATATTTGACAGATCGAATATATGTATACATATTTATAAGTTATCTTGCTGTACAGGTAAGGAAAAAAAAAACCTGAGAAGGAAAACATAATGTAAGAAAACATCAATAGGGAGTGTGTTTATGTTGTGGTCTAGACTCAGATCCCACAGGCCTCTCGCTGGGTGTATATGGCTTTCTTTACTGAATAACTGGAACTGGTTTGAAACATCTCATTATTGAAGAGAACTATGTCCTTCAGAATTGGTCATCATATAGTCTTATTGTTGCCATGTACAATGATCTCCTGGTTCTGCTCATTTCACTCAGCATCAGTTCATGCAAGTCTCTCCAGGCCTTTCTGAAATCATCCTGCTGGTCATTTCTTATAGAACAGTAATATTCCATAACATATATATATTCCATAATTTGTTCAGCCATTCTCCAATTGATGGGCATCCATTCAGCTTCCAGTTTCTAGGCACTACAAAAAGGGCTGCCACAAACATTCTTGCACATGTGGGTCCCTTTCCTTCCTTTAATATCTCTTTGGGATATAAGCCCAATAGAAACACTGGTGGGTCAAAGGGTATGCACAGTTTGATGAATTTTTGAGCATAGCTCCAAATTGCTCTCCAGAATGGTTATATCCACTCACAGTTCCACCAACAATGCATCAGTGTCCCAGTTATTCCACATCTGCTCCAACATTCATCATTATCTTTTCCTGTCATCTTAGCCAATCTCACAGGTGTGTAGTGGTATCACAGAGTTGTCTTAATTTACATTTCTCTGATCAATAGTGATTTGGAGCTCCTTTTTATATGACTAGAGATAGTTTTAACTTCATCATCTGAAAATTGTCTGTTCATATACTTTGACCATTTATCGATTGGAAAGTGGCTTGAATTCTTATAAATATGAGATAATTCTCTATAAATTTTAGAAATGAGACCTTTATCAGAACCCTTAAATATAAAGATGATTTCCCAATTTATTGCTTCCCTCCTAATCTTGTTTGCATTAGATTTGTTTGTATAAAAACTTTTTAACTTAATATAATCAAAATTATCGATAGATAATGGTGTTCAAAAGAGTTACAGTTCTTCTTTGGATGCAAATTCCTTCCTTTTCCACAGGTCTGAGAGGTAAACTATCCTATGTTCCTCTAATTTGCTTATAATACCACTCTTTATATCTAAATCATGAACCCATTTAGATCTTATCTTTGTATGTGGTGTTAGGTGTGGGTCCAGCCTTAATTTCTTCCACACTAGTTTCCAATTTTCCCAGCAGTTTTTACCAAATAGTGACTACTTATCCTAAAAGCTGGGGTCTTTGGGTTTATCAAACACTAAATTGCTAACATTATTACCTAGCCTGTTGTGATATCCTATCCTATGCTACTGATCAACTGCTCTATTTCTCAGCCAGTACCAAATGGTTTTGATGACCGCTGCTCTATAATATAGATTTAGATCTGGTACAGCAAGGCCACCATCATCTGTCTTTTTTTTCATTAATTCCTTTGAAATTCTTGACCTTTAGTTCTTCCAGATGGACTTTGCTATTTTTTCTAGATCTGTAAAATAATTTCTTGGGAGATTGATTGGTATGGCACTAAATAAGTAAATTAGTTTGGGTAGTATTGTCATTTTTATTATATTTGCTTGGCCTACCCATGAGCACTCAATGATTTTCCAACGTATGATTTTATTTGTGTGGAAAGTACTTTGTAGTTTAGTTCATATATTTTCTGACTTTTTCTTGGCAGATAGATTCCCACATATTTTATACTATCTTCCATTACTCTGAATGGAATTTCTTTCTGTTATCTCTTGCTGCTGAACTTTGTTAGTAATATATAAAAATGCTGATGATTTATGTGGATTAATTTTGAATCCTGCAAATTTACTAAAGTTGTGAATTGTTTCTAGTAGTTTTTTAGTTGAGTTTCTAGGGTTCTCTAAGTATACCATCATGTCATCTACAAAGAGTTATAATTTGGTTTCCTCATGGCCTACTCTAATTCTTTTTATCTTTTTTTCTTCTCATTGCCAAAGCTAACATTTCTAACACAATATTAAATAGTAATGGTAACAGTGGGCAGCCTTGTTTCACTCCTGATCTTATTGGGAATGTTCTAGTTTGTCTCCATTACATATGATACTTGCTGATGGTTTTAAATAGATGCTACTAATCATTTTAAGGAAAAGCCCATTTATTCCTATACTCTCTAGTGTTTTTAATAGGAATCGTTGTTGGATTTTATCGAATGCTTTTTCTGCATCTATGGAGATAATCATATGGTTTTTGTTAGTTTGGTTATTAATATAATTGATCATGATGATAGTTTTCCTGATATTGAACCAGCCCTGCATTCCTGGTAT
>JAJPUD010007282.1:0-16441 GCA_023553655.1 Myrmecobius fasciatus
AAAAGAAGTCCCAGGAAAGATTATAAAATTTTAAGCAATAGGGCACCTCAGAGATGAACTAGTTGAACACTTTCATTTTATAGTCGAGAATCTATATCCCCAAAAAGGAAAATATCTTTTTCAGGGTCACATGAGTAGGAAAATGAGTAGAAAAAAATGGAGTTTAGCATCTAGGTTTTCTGAGCAGTTCTCACTATGCCAACATTTCTCAAGGAGTATATTTCATACTTCATCATTTCATAGTTACATCTTATAATAGTCTGCTAAAGGAGGCTGGGCAGGGGATTTTTATTCCCATTTCCCAGATGAAGAAATTGAGGTTTAACTAGAGGAGCTGACAGTGAACAAATGGCTGAGGCAGGGCTCAAACTCAAGTGTCTTGGCTGCAAGTTCCAGATTCTTTTCACTAGCTTATTCTAACAATAGAAGTTTGAAAAAAATACTGACCATTCTGGATTGTTCTGTTCCCTGGTTATGAGATGGAAAATCACAGAAAAAGGACTCACCCTGGGCTGCTAGTATATGCCTGACCCAACACACAGTCTTCAGGAGGCAAGTCAGGATTAAACCAGAAATTTGCAAAACACTTTTTGGCTTCTGATTTTGAAGATGCTGATCGTTCAAACCCATAATCACTAAGAGAAGAAAAGGAGAAAAGAGATGATCAGTCATCACTATAGTCATTCAGGGCAGGTCCTCTACCCAGCACAATCTGGAGAGGGGCAAAGTTAATAAAATCCATTTAGAAATTATCACTGAATTTAGAGAATCTTGGATGAGGAAACTGATGTCTAATAAGGGGAAATGGCTTTCTTCAGGGTCCCATAGTAGGTAAGTAATGGAGCCAAAACTTGACCCCGGTACATAGATTCTAGTTAGAGTATTTGCTTCTCAGAAGGACTTGGCTATGGGAAGGATTATGGAATGAATGGTCCTGGAGGTGACAGGCAGCAATGTGGAAAAGACTCCCTTTCTGATTTTTGTGAGCACTGAGTAGTTTAATAATTTGCTTAGTCACACAGACAGTAAAATCAAAGATGAAAGATGAATTAAGATCTTCCTGACTCCAATCACTGAACTCTGCTGTCTGCCATCCTCCCCTTCCCAACCTTGAGTTTCTGTTTTTGTTTCTGTCTCTTCTCACCTCTCTTTCCCTCTCTTTCTCCCCCCTCTTTCTTCCCTCTCCCTCCCTCTCTTTTTTCTCTCTTTCTTTCTCTCTCCCCCATCTTTTCCTTCCTCCCTTTCCTTTGTCTTTCTTCTCTCTTTTTATCCACCTGCCTCTTTCTCCTTTGTATTCCTGCTTCCCTTCCTTCCATTCTCTTTCCCCCCCACTCATCTTACCCACCTTCTTTTCTCTTTCTCTCTTTTGCACTGCTTCAATTTTTCTCTCCTTCTCCGCTCCCCTTTCTCTCCTTTTTTCTGTGGAAATTTGATTTCCATTTCCTAACCATGAAAAGAACCATATCCCAATATTAAGTACATTTTATATATTCAACTTATACAAGTTGGTTTTTTGTGCCCTCTGCTGGATTATAAGCTTCCTGAGGGTAGATACTGTCTTTTATCAAAACCTTTTATCTCTTCTAGCATGGAGCACATGTGATATCATAAGTGTATCCTGAATATGTGATTGATTGAACGTATTTTAAGGGTGTGTTTACACACAGCCCTTTTCATCCTTTCATACTCAGGGGGCTATCACTGAAGACATAAGGCTTTCCTTGGACTTACCAAAAGAAATCTGAGCTTGAACATTTGCACACACTGGACGTGAGCACTGATGTGAAACTCTGACCCTTGATACACCATGATGTGGTCTTCCTTTTTCGGAAGCTCCTCTGTTGGCCCATGATGCAACGATTACCCTGTCATCAGCAAAAAAGTGAAAGTTCTAGTTGAGAAGAGGGAGACTTTTTTTTGTCATTAGAAGACCAAAAGTTGCTCTGAAGAGATTCATGGACCACATGCATTTTAACCATTGACAAAGATCACCTAGTTCAAGTTTCTTGTTTTGCAGATGAGAAACTGAACCCAGAAAGAGGAAGAGGCTTGCCCCAAATCCTATCATGAGTAAGTGACAGAGCCAGAATTTGTACCCAAGTCAAATGACTGCTCATTTAATCCTCTATCACATCACTCTGGATGAGACCATGGAGTGACAGTACATGAGAATGATCTAACACATCCCTAAACTGGAATTAGATTTAGGCATAATACAAATAGACTGTTATTTTATGTAAATCATGTCTAGCTTGGCCTTGACACATTGCAATCTGAGAAGTTCTAAGTGTCCCCAGACACAATTAAATTTCTTTCTATTTTAAGTTTGGCACCTTTTAGGGCTTCTTATTAAATGCAGAGCTTGTGTTAAAATATATACATTTCATTTTGTGTGTGTATGACATGTCTATCACTTTCTTGAAGAAAGTACTCATGACATAAAGTCATAAGATCGCTGTGTGACCTGCAAACTTTTGGCTTTTCTCATTTCTTATTTCAGAATCATATTTTCAACACTTTTATTGCCTTTATATCTTATGCATATCCTTGCATTGAAGTGAAAAAGCATCAAACTACATGTTGATTTAATGCAAAGCATCTTTTACAATTCTTCCTGGCATTTCTCTACTGCAAGGGTTCTTAATCTTTTTTTTTGTATGTGTCCTGGATCCCTTTTGGCTACCTGATGAAATCTATGAACTCCTTCTCAGAATAAGGTTTTTAAATGCAAAAATAGGATTACTAGTAAAATTAGTAAAAATAAATATGTATTTGTATGTATGTACATACATATATACAGATACATCTTTGCATGTATAATATCACTTGTATATGATATATGGGAAATGTATTTTTGTGATTGCTAAGTTGTTTCACTTATGTCAGACTCTTCAAATCCCCATTTGGGGTTTTCTCAGCAAAGATACTGGAGTTGTTTGCCATTTCCTTCTCCAGCCCATTTTACAAATGAGGAGGCTAAGGCAAACAGGGTTAAGTGACTTCCCCCGGGCCACACCGCTAGTAAGTGTCTGAGGCTGGATTTGAACTCAGAAAGATTAGTCTTTCTGCTGGAATATATCTATATCTATATTTTTCTCATCCAAGGTAAGGCACTTGAAATCTATCTTTGGTCAAGAGCCTTTCACTTACATCCTTATTCTCTGCAACATGTTGCCTAATTTACAATTATTTTCTTGGGTATCTTTTTACAGATGCTTGTCATGAATACTGCTATAGGAGATGACCCAAATGTTCCAGGGATTCATGCTTCCTGTTGCCTTTGGAGACATGAAAAATCATGACTCCCGAATTCTATTATTTGGCCTGCCAAATAAAGAGAACCCATGACCCATGCTTTCATTTCAGTGTAACTTCCTTTTATCCTCTCATTATATTTATTTTGAGAATTTCAGGACTGAGACAATTCAGTTCCATTAGTAATATGCTTGTTCACCAATGATCATTAGTAACTGGAAAAAGGTTCTCATATTTGTGGTTCTGAGAGCAAAGTTAATGTTTAGAGACAGGTATAACATATTATGACTCCATCGCTTCTGTTCCCCTTTTGTTATCCTATCACTGTCCACAACAGCAGGGGGCAATTTTCAATTTTTCTTTGTTTCAAGGAGTTGTTATAAGCAAAGAATTCATCATTGAGTGCCCAATCTATTGTTTAAATGGTTCTTTGGTCTTGGTGGATTAGACCTATTAGTCTGTTGTAGGGGCTAATGGAATTGAAGTTTTCCTTGCCTGGTACAACATGTCAGAGGTTACACTATGATATGGCACAACCCAGGTAACCCAGGTGACAATTAGACATAAAAGGAGGACTTGGTAGAGGAACTGAAGATAATTTCCAACAAGTGCTGGGTCATTGTTCCCAAGGTCCCTATTTTGTGTTTGTCTTTTCCATTTCTCAGTTTCCAACTGAGAAACAGTCAATTTCAGTATTGTCCATGTATAGTCACTGTTCTCTCCTTTGCAGTAACATCAAAATACCTGTAAGTTGGTGAGATTCCAGTAGTCATAATCATCCTCAGTACATTGCCTGGGAAAAGAGGGCCTGAAGTCCACTTTCACCAGTTCCCAATCTGAACGGAAACTTATGTGACCAAAGACCCTGGTAAAGGAAAGAAGAGAAAATATGGTGAAATCTATAAATACTCATTTGTTTACCCCCTTTCCCTCCCATATATGTCAAGTGTCCATTGTGTGGAGGGCTTTATGTTAGGTTCTGGGGGAAATATTAAAATGAAAAAAGGAAAGGCTCTGTGCTTGCTTTCATAGAGTTTACAGTCTGGAGGGTTGGGGGACAATATTAGACAAAAGTATCATATAACAAAATGCAATGAATAAAGTACAAAGAACTTCATTATTTCCACGACAGGGATATCACTTCAAGCTAGAGATAGTAGGGCTAGGTAGACTTTGGAGAACATGTATGAATTTGATAGACCAGTCTTCTCACTGCTCTTAGATAGAAATTACAAGGAGGCAAATTCAACTCAATATATATATAAAAAAGGATTAACTTATATTCAAAGTTTTTCAATATTAAAACAGACTCCCTAGTGAGTTGGTAGATCAATTTTGGAAAGTATTCAGGATAGAATTATGGTCTTGATGACTGATTAAGGTGTTTTTCAACTTTGAAAGTCTATGAATTTGTAACAAATGATTTCTGCCCTCAAGGACCTTAAAATTTATTTGAGGAAGCACAATGTACATATGTAAAATACAAAAAAATCAAATATAATAGGTAAGTGAGTACTAAATTATTTGCAACAAAGTGGTAGGATTTCAAGATGGCAAGGTACAGTTGATTGTGAATTAGAATTCAAATTCTGTCTCTGACACTTATTAAATATATGACTTTGGGCAACTCATAATCTCCCTGGATATATGTTGCCTTAACTATGAAATGAAGAGATTGGAGTAGATAGATTCTAAAGGTTCCTTTTAATTATAAATTTATCTGTTATCTCATAAATATACTAAGATGGAGGGAGGGAAAGAAAGCAATAATTTATTAACTGTATAGTATCTGCCAGGTATAATGCACACTATATTTAATATATACTATCTCATTTGATCCTTACAAAAACCATGAGAGATATTTTTATTATTTACATTGGCAGTTGAGGAAACTGAGGCAAGTTAGCTGAAGTTAACTGAGGTTAAATAACTTGCCTAGGACTTTACAGTTGATAATAATACATAAAAATTTGAGTTTTCCTTACTCCAAGCTCAATGTGCTTTATCCATTCTGTGATCCCCCTGCTTCAGAAGACGGGAAGGCTCAGAAAATGATATTATGAAACACCCAGCTATTTCTGGGTATACTGTGCTTTAAGACCTTTAGCCGCTTGAAGTAAAGCTCATTTATATCATCTCATTCATAAATAAAGGGCAACTAGGTGGATAGAGCATGGGCTTGAAATCACAAAGACAACTTCATTAGTTCAAATCTGGCCATGTGACTTTGAGAAATCACTTATCCCATTCACCTTAGTTCCTCACCTGTAACATGAGATGAAGGAAATAGCAAACCACTTCAGTATTTTTTGCCAAGAAAATCCCAAGTGGGGTCATGAAGAGTCAGATATGACTGAAATGACTGAATGACCAGCATAAATATAGACATATTGAGAAAACTTCTCAGTAAACATGATTCTTTGATACCACACATAAACTATAGATGGGGAACTTCAGACACAGGGAGCTTAAATAATTTGCCCAGTCACACTGCTACTGTTTGAGGCAGGTTTAAGAACTCAAGTCTTACCTAACCACAAAAATATGATTAAGATTTGTACGTAAAACTAGAATGACAGATCGGTAGGACTTCCTCCTTGTAGGAGAGAGGCAAAAGCATTGGGATAATAGCATCATCATTGCTGATGGTGTGGTGCTGATGGCAGCAACCTGCCAAAGCATTTTAAGGGCTGCCAATGGTCTTTGCATACGAATTCAGCACTTTGGTACAAATTTCAATCAACTCGTCGTAGTTCTGATGCCTGATTTCCCACCTAAGTACCTTTCCCCTCTGACCTTATACCAGATTCTTTTGGGCTCCTCTTAAATGCACTTATGTGTATTCTATATATCTCTCTGTTCATTGTCTACCTACTAGATTGTAATCTTTATGAAAGAAAGCCAAGGCTAAGTCTCATCTAAACTTCCCTCCTCTCATAATGCTCAGCACAATCCTACAAACAGCATGCACTTAAGAAATGTCCATTGATTGAAAAAATAATGTGATATTTCTCCACATATTACTTAAGCTCTGTCAAAAAATCACTACCTCTGAGGAATATCTCGCAATGAGCTGCATCACAAATGCCTGGAGTACTCATGTGTTCTATATAAGACGCAATTCCTTCCCCTAAAGTATACCATGGCATCTATTGGGACTTGTAATGGAGCAGCTGGAATCTTGCTTTAATGCCTTCATTGGGCTTAGTTGTAATTGGCAACTTGTCACAATGCAGAATGGCCTCTGGGACAATCAATTTTAAGATATGATGGTGCCATTGGAAATACCAAGTAGTTCGACATTTATAGAGATGGGGGTACTTCATCTATATCCCCATGAGATGACATTAGAAAGCAGTTAGGAAGATGGCTGCATACTTCATTATTATGGGGAAATAATAATTGGCCTAATACCTTACATTTATTTAGAGTCTGGAAGGCTCAATGGATGTAAAAGAAAATGCTATTTCAGTCTATCTAATTAATCCTCACAATGTGCCCAGGAAGTCCTGGCTTTCAATGAATACAAAAACTCAGCTAATGCCACTGGAAACATTTGTCATCTACTTAATTCTGAATTCCATGGGAAGGGGGTGGGGAGCAAGAGAGAAAATGCCAAAAGGAAACCTGTTTATTCATTTAAATTTAATAAGCAAAAGCTTTCCATATGACGTTCTGGTGATAAATCTGACTGCCCACCAAAGCCACTTATTCTACTGCACACTATTTTTTTTAACAAGTTGCCAGCCAGGAACAGAACTTTCAATATAGCACTTTGGATTTCTATAATGAAGGTGGGCACCAAGTGATCTCACTTTTTTCTTTATAGGTGAAATAAGGATGAAAGATGATTATTGTTGTTTTTAATAACAATATTTATCATCATCATTACTATTATTATTATTTACTAAGAGGAAGGCTGGCTTTGAGAATAGTAAGAGCTGGGTTTATTCATTGTCTCTGATACATGTAAGGTATGTGATTTAGCAAATCACAGAACTTTTAAATTCCATAGACAACTCTGTAAAGTTATGACTCTTAGGGATGCTAATTGTTAATCTGCATCAATGGATAAAGTTTCCTCATCCTGGTGAAATCCAAAGTTCAGTATTCCTCTATAAACACACACACATAAGCATATATATGCATACATGTACATGTGCATGCATTAGTATGCACAGGTATCATACAAAGTAGATATAAATTGCTACATGACAAAAGCAACTCACATATCAACAGTAGTTTATGTCAATCAATCAATCATTCAACATTTATTCAGTACCTATATGGCCCTGGTATTGTGGTAAGCACTGGAGATACAAAAGAGACAAAAGTCTCTGATTTCAAGGAGTTTATAATGTAATGGAAAAGACAATTTAAGAACAAATACATTAAAAGTAAGTCATATCCTGGGTTTACAAAAAGATATAAAAGATAGTTCCTGCTCTCAAGGAGTTTAAAGTCTCATGGGAGGAGATAATATGGGAACAAATATATATGTTAAAAAAAAACAAGCTAGATACAAGATAAATAGAAAATAATTAAGAGAGCAAATGGAATCAAGAGGAGTTGAGGAAGGCTTTCTGTAGCTGAGATTACAAGAAGCCAGGGAAATCAGTGCTTTCATAGTTTATATTATACTTCATGACAATGCTATGACATAGTGATGCAAGTCTTAATATTAATAGCAGCTCATATGAAGTCCTGACTTTAAGTTTACCAAGTATTTTCCTTATGACAATTTGTGAAAGGATATTGCTTATTATCCATATTAGGAAAGTAGTGTTCAGCAAGGCAATAGGACTTGTTTGTGGCTGAATGGCTGCTAAGAAATAGAAAGGTGAACCATGCCCCTCTGCTCCAAGATGAATGTTCTTTTCAAATATATACAGTACAGGCTCCATTATTTTGGGAGCAGAAGCAATGTAGCTGACTTTTTCATCTCTTGGCCTTGATTGGATTGGTTGCTCTTAAAAGTTTGTTCCAGGTTAGACAACTATGAACTCCTTATGAGCAAGGGAGCTGTCCAAGGTAGGTGTTATTTATGGCAAGTCTTCAAGCTTTTTAAGGGTTTACTCATGTAAGCCAGTTCTCCTGACTACAAGAGTTTTATAGTCAAGTCTATGGGTATGGCAATTGCATAAATAGCTATAAGCTGGTCTAGAGAATGTCAAAATAAGGTAGTATAGAAGATTCAAGAAGAATGGGAAGGGTGGAGTCATTGTCATGTCTTTATAGCTGGAAGCATATTTTTTTTTTTTTTTTAATAAGGAAGCTCTTGGCATCTGACATTCTGCTTCAAAGGCTGAATTGGAAGGCTATTTCAGGAAGGGCATTATATAGTATTGACTTGGAAACCTCTATGGGAAGGGAACCTCCTATTTTCCAAAGTATTTCAATTCTATCATTGGACATCTAATTGTGATGAAATTCTATTTTGTATAAAGCTTTAATCTGGTCTAGTGAAACACCCATCCATTGCTAGAAGTTATGCTCTCTGGAGTCTAATAGAACAAATTTAATCCTTGTTCCACATGATAGCCATTCAAATCCTTGAAGATAGTTATCAGGCACCCATAAATATTTGTCTTGCTTGTTTTTTGATAAAGGGAAGCTCTTTAAAATACAGCTAGCTCTTCTGCTTCAGGAAACTTCTAAGAAAGGACTAACTGATTACACTGGTGATTTAGAATAGAGGTGTCCTGCTGGTCACATGCTACCCACAATACTCGTGAGTACAGCCTATACCAGATCAAAATGTAATGCCTATTTGATTTTTCCCCAGAGAGGAAGAAGAAAAAAAGAGCAGGAACACTTAAATACCCACCCATGGTGACTTTGTATATAACTCCCACAAGCACAACAGAGTCTTGACACAGCATGATATGGATTTGTTGCCTAATGACAACTGTGGAAATGTGACTTTTCCATTTTAAATTTCAGGATAGAGGCAAAGGCAGCATGGGGGAGATCCTGGTGTACTCCTTGGGAACGTTGGCTACATCTGTTGCACCTCCCTGGTGACTCTGCAGCCCTATTTCTGTTACTGGGCTAATAGAAGCTACTTTTGCATCTTCGAAAGTATCTTGAAGCCATAAGCAAACTAGGTAACCAGGAAGGGGACTGATGAGACCCTTAAGGAAGTGAGGTGACAGCTACCAGGCAGAAATGACAATTGTCATTGTGTTTTAAGGTAAAAATGTTCTTTATGAAGCTTAGAGACACAATTAGAGCCATCTCTGGAACAAGGAACAGCCTCATTCAGGGTCAGGTGAGGGTATGTTGAGTTCTCTTTAAGCTCAAATAATTTACACTACAGAATGCTTTCCAGCTGTTCTGTTCACTTTTCTATTGTTCTGCATTTCAATTGCTAAACTGGGGCACAGTCTACTTGATTTTGATATTGGCTATTATATGTTGATATTATCTAGGACAGAATAAGTAATTTTATGATTCTACACATATACTCCAGACAACATGATTTGGATAGCCTTTGTGTATAGCTACCTTTAATAAGTATTCCCTATTTTTAGATAGTTTCTTCGTTTGTTCCCTCTTTCTACTCTAGAGTATTTCCAATTACCCTTTAAGAAAAGGTGATAGACGTTTTAACATCTTAACCTCCACATGTCCAAAACTCCTGTTTCTTTTTTATCCCTTATATTCAATATGTGGCCAAATCCTGTCAATGTTACCCTAAAGATATCTTTCCCATATGTCCCGTTCTTCTCTTGGATACTGCTATTACTTTGGTACAAGTCTCATTAGCTTATTCCTGAACTATCCCCAGTTGTCTTTTAGAGTCCCTGCCCCAAGTCTCTCCCCATCCCAAATCTCTCCCTATTCCAGTCCACCCTCCATTCAGCTGTCAAATTAATCTTCCTAAAAGCACAAATCTGATCATATCACTTCCTCCCCTTTCAATAAACTGCAATTTATCATATCCAGGACTAAATGTAAAATATTCTCTTTGACATTTGAAGCCCTTCACAAGCTAATCTTTACATGAAATTCAGTCACAGTTTCTAATAGTTTAGCAGTTCTTTGCTATGCAAGTCCTAATCAAATTATCAAAAGTGATTGCTATATATCTTTTTACAGGGGATGCTATATTTGAGTATTCCCCCTCTGCTTTGCTTTTTAGATAACTTTGAGTTTCCTGATGGGTTGGGTTCAAATTCAGGTGGCAGTAGCTTTGTGATTGTGGGAATGTTATTTCCCCTTTCTGAGGTTGTGTTTCCTTATTTGAAAAAAAAAATAGTGGTAATAACTCACTCTATCTTCCTTACAAGGTTGCAAATCTTAAAGTACAATAAACTTGCAATTAATTTATTAGTAACCCTTTCAATCTCCCAAATTTTTTTTCCTCCAGTTCCCTAAATTTCTAGATTACTCTATCTCTCCAGAAACAACAACAACAATAAATCCCCTTTTTCAGGTAGGCAATGTTTTTAAACTAATTCACACTAAAGTGGGCCTGGTCGATAGACCCTTAAATGTGTTGCATTTTAAAAGAGAAGATTTGTTTAGATGGAAAGGTCTGTAATTCCTCCTACTGGAGAGAGCCTGAAGCTAGTGGATCTCTTTAGCTTGAGCTATGGTAAGGCTCTGACCAATTTGTTGTCAGTGCCACTGGGAGCCAATATGTGAACCCCAAGGAATGCGGGATTCCTAAGTGCCACAAGTGAGAGGAATCTCTTTCACCATAGTATAATTTATCTGTGTTCATGCTTTGTGTTATGTGTTATTTTTTTTTATTATTCTACAGATTAGCAAAAAGATATTAATACCCCCTACTATGCATTGATTCAGACCTTGTCTAACATACAAAATTATTTGGTAAAAAAAAGTGGGTTGATCCATTCATAGAACTCAATTAAATCAATCATTAAACATGGCTGATAATAATTGTCAATATTTGTGTAGGATTTAAAGTTTATAATCTGATTTTTCTATATAATCTCAATTGAACTTCAAAGAATCTTATGGGGTAAAAATTTCAGGTGCTACTCCTTGTTTTCCAGAGAAGAAACTGAGGCACAGAATGGTTTCTTAGGATCTTAGATCTAGAATTGTAAGGGACCTTAAAGGTCACATAGACCACAGTTTCTAAACTTTTCCCTCTTGTGACCTCTTTTTGCCCAATAATTTTTACATGACGCTGGTGGTACAGATATATAAAATAGGTATGCAATCAAACATTTAGTGAAAATAAATCATAATTTCACAGCCCACCCCATTCAGTTATAAGACCCTACCTTGTGTCATGGCCCACAGTTTAAGAAGCTGGGATATAGACCACTTCCTTCATTTTATAAATGAGTAATGGTTAAGTAACATGCCTAAGATCAAAATTAATAAGTGCCAAAGGAAGGATTTGATTTTGTCTTCTAGTACTCTTATCTGTTCTAAAGAGACCATCTTCACTAATTCGAGTTTTGTTTTCTCCCTTCCTGTCCCACCCTCCAACTCCCCAAGCAGTAAGGATAACTATAATGTAATGTTATTGTTGTTGAGTCATTTTTCAGTTGTGTCTGCTTCTCTGTGACCCTATTAGGAGTTTTCTTGCCACAGACACTGAAGTGCTTTGCCATTTTCTCCTCCAGCTCATTTTATAGAGAGGGAAGTGAGGCAAATGGAGTTAAGTGACTTGGTCAGGGTCACCCAGCTAGTAAATGTCTGAGCTAGATTTGATCTCAAGAAGATAAATCTTCTTGGTTCTCGATAGAGCTCCTGGGGCTCTATCCACCATAATGTCCCTTAGCTGCCCAATCATATAAACGAGGTACTCAAAAATGTTTGGTAAATTCTATTGTATTCATTCCCTCCTGAGGTACTCTACTCCATAGCCAGGTGGCTCTAATTGTTAGGATTGGTTCTAGAGAGTAGAAAGTTTTTCCTTACATTAAACAGAAATCCATCTCCCTATAACTTTCCTGTGTGGCCCAGTTCTGCCTCCAGGCCAAACAAAACAGCTCTACTACTCCCTCTCCTCCATGTGGATCCTTCAAACAGAAATATTCAAAGAAGGTAGACCAGGCCAGTGATCTCTGGAGATCTGGGAAAGGTTGTGAGGAGCTGACTGTGCACTTAATAGGAGCAGTAAGTAGTCTGAACCTGCAGGCAATTACTATATCCCAAACTAGAGGCAAATTCTGAAACCAGGGGGAGCCCGGCTGGAGGAGGTCATGCAGAATTTGGCCTAAGGCGACAAGGAAGTAAGTGAACCCAGAAGTCAACCCTATCTGTCTAAATTACAGGGGAATATGAGCAAAAGATTCAAGAACCCAAATGGGAAAACAGATCCCCTCTTTATTTTGCTTTTGCAGCCTCCCACTGACAACCTTTAATGAGGGCTTCTGATGAGGGGAACCTGTGAAACATACCTCTGCGAGCTTGCTGGATAAACAGTTCAAGCCATAGACCCTCAAAGGACAAGCATTTCAAACATGCATTTACACTTCACTGACAGGTCTGAAAAGTACCCTTCAAGCTAATTTTTTTTTTCTTTTAGACACAATATTTTTGTTGCTGTCCAAAGCCTTCTAAGTTTCTCCTTTTTGCTGCTGAACAGGGCCAGGGTCCAGGACACACAGTGAATAAATAAAAACGATCCCAGTGATTCCAAATGCCAGCTACTATACCAAGCTACACTAACCTGCCCTTGTGTTCTTTTTATTTTCTGTAAACCAGTTTTAAATCCAAATGGAAAGGAAGCCTTCAGAAACTCATTTTAACAAGCTCAAAGAATATATGTAGAACTTTGCTCCTTCTGCCCCCAGTGAAATATTAGTGACTCACTTTACAAGGGAGTAGCTTTGCTTTCAAGTTACAACACCTTTAAGTCAAAGATCAGATTTTCTCTTACAAAGAAATGGGATGAAACACAAGAGCATCGATTTAGAAGGCAAAAGTTACTTGGAGGCTGGCTAGCCCAATTCCCTCATTTTGTGCACAAGAAAACTAAAGTCTGGGAGTTGAAACAGCTTGTTCAAGATCATGCAGGTAGAAATCATCAAATTTTGGATTTCAATCAATCGATGATCAATCAATCAATAAAAACTTATCAAGTACCTACTATATATGCTACTGGGCTAAACAGTGGGGATTTGAATTCAAGCTCTTTGCTACTACACCACATGATGCAGCAGATTTAGATTTTTTTATTTTAAGTCTAGAGGATTCTAGGTTCATAGAATGATGTTATTGTTTACCCTATTTGTCATGTCCAACTCTTTTGTGAATCTAGTTGAGTTTTGTCTTAGAAAAGACACTGGAGTGGTTTGCCATCTCCTTCTCCAGCTCATTTTTATAGATGAGGAAACTGAGGCCAAAAGCATTAAGTGACTTGCCTACAGTCAACTAGTAAGTGTCTGAGGTTGGATTTGAACTCAGGAAGATGAATATTCCTGACTCTAGGCCTGACACTCTATCCATTATACCACCTAGAACCATAGTGCAGGTATATCTCAAAAAATGGAAATGGTGGCAGAGATTACCTTGTGTAGCATTCTGTTCAACACAGGAAGTCTGCCTATATCATCACAGCACCACAAGAGATGCTTGAAGACCATCATGAATACAAAACTTATTGCTTATTAAAGCAGTTTCTTTCATTTGAAGCAGCCAACTGGCACAGTGGATAAAGTGCTGAAGCTGGAATTATGAAGACTTGAATTCAAATCTAGCCTTTTATTAGCTGTGTGACCTTGGACACTTCACTTAACCTGCATGTCTTACTTTCCTCAACTATAAAATGGGGATAATGATAGTAAGTTGCCGTGAAGATCAAATGCAATATTAATTATAAAATATTTAGTGCAATGGCTGGTGCATAGTGGAACCCTATAGTTTCCTTCCATCCTTCCATTTTGAGGAGTTCTAATTGTTCATAATTCTCCCTTATGGCTAGCTAAAAATCACTTTTGCCAATTGGTTCTGAAGTCACATAGAATAAATAGATCCCGTTTTTATATGATAGCCCTTGAGATAAGTGAAGACAGCTTAGTATATCTGTCTTCTCTAATTTTTCCCATCTGAATTTTTAGTTCCTTTGATGAATCTTTATGTAGAGACACCATGACAAAGAGCTCTGGCTTTGGAGTCCTTGGTTCACATTCTGTCCAACACTTTTTATCTTGGTCAACTTGGCCAAATCACTCATTTAGTTTCCTTACCTGTAAAATAAAGAAGTGGGGTACATGGCTTTTAAGGTGGCTCCTAACTCTAAATTTATGAAATGCTGCTGAGAATGATGATAACACTATCAATAATAATAGTTGGTCTTTATAAAGCACTTGAAAGTTGGCAAAGTGTTTTTCAAATATTATCTCATTTGAACTTCAAACAACTCTAGGAAGTTGGTGCTGCTATTATACTCACTTTACAGAGAAGGGAACTGAGGCAGACAGCAGATAAAATGACTTGCCCAGAGTCACACAGCTAGAAAGTATTTGAAGTAGGATTGTATTCAGGTTTTCCTAATTTAATTACCTCTAATAACACAGCTTGACCAGGAAAGGATCTTAAAGGTCATTTAGACTAACCTCTTCATTTTATAGATGAGGAAAAGTTAATTAAATAACATGCCCAACATTAGAGCTAGTATGTACTAGAAGTAAGATTTGAACTTGGGTCTTCTAGTACATTAACCACTATCAAGAGATGATGTTTTAACTAATCTTAGTCTTATGTCCTCTCTTCCTGTCTCAATCCTAGTCCTTTTAGGATTGCATGGAATAGAGAATTCATGTTAGGGAACAGGGAAAGATAAGATTGGCTAGGTAAAATGAAGGCCATATCACAAAAAATTCTGAATATTTTTAAAAAAGAGACATGTCTAGAAATTAAGATCAACTGTTTTGTGTAACTCACGACATGGCTTCAAATGTCAGTTCCTAAAGAAGAACTAACTAACCAGCTTCAACTCCTTAAGCCAAACTATTGGAAGTGATCAAATGAGTCCAGAATTCTATTGTATTCTTCTCAAGTTAGACTGCATCCAGAATATTGTGGTTTGAGCTGGTTATGACCATTTAACATTTAGATAAACTGAAATTTATCCATAGGAAGTGATTAGAATTGTTATGAATCTAGAAAGGAAAAATGAAAAGCAGAGAAGGTCACTGTCCGGTTCAAGGTTAATTTCTAGAAGAGGAGTCAAGTATCCTAGGTTTGAATTAATGAATTAAGCATTTATTAAGCACTTAATGTGTTCAAAGTTATGTACCAAGTACTGGTGATACAACTAAAAGAATAAGAGATTCTGCTGTCATGAAGCTTACCTTGTAATGAGCCTGAATGAGCTCTACCAATAACTTTTTGTGGGATCATGGAAAAGTCATTGAATTTTTCCAAATTTCAGATTCCTTATAGGTAAAATTAAAGGGATAGACTAGACAATTTAGGTCTTTTCCATAAAACAAATATCAGCTTTTTGGGCTACCATATCATATTTCTAACTCACATTGGATTTATGGCCACCAAACCCCCTTTCTCTTCTTTTATATGCAATTTGTTTCATATTCACATTCATAGCAATGTTTCCATCCCATACTGATGCAAAGATTTTTCTGTCCATAGAGAAAACAGAGAGATCATGAATATGATACATAAGTATCTTTCAAATATCATAAGGTCAATGAGTATAAAGACACATTAATTTGTTCTCCTTGGACCTGGAAGACAGAACCAGGAATAAGGGGTAGACATTGCAGAAGCAAATTTAACCATGATATAAAGAAATTTTATTCTAATGATAAGATAATGAGCTACCTCAAGAGATTGTATGGTTCCCATTGGTGGATGACCTCAAAATGGGATTGGATGGCCAAGCATCAGGGTTGTTAGAAAGGGGATTCGCATTCAGGTGTGAGTTTGGCCAATGACTTTTTTTTTTTTTGGTAAGGCAACAGAGTTAAGTGACTTGCCCAGGGTCATACAGCTGGGAAGTGTTAAGTGTCTGAGGCCACATTTGAACTCAGATCCTCCTGACTTCAGGGCTGGTGTTCTAACCACTGCACCATCCAACTGCCCCTGGCCAATGACTTTTGAGATTTCTTTTACCTCAAATTGTGAGAACTTTCTGAAAATTAGAATTTTCCAAAAATGGAATGAGCTACCTCCTAAAGTAATGAGTTCTTCATTACTGGTGGTCTTCAAGAAAAGGTGTTAAAGAAAATATTTG
>JAJPUD010007282.1:16451-42571 GCA_023553655.1 Myrmecobius fasciatus
AATGACATATAATTGGTTTCCTTTGAAATTCTCTCTCTCTCTCTCTCTATATATATATATATACATATATTATGTTATGCATTTAAAATTTTAATTTGATAAGGGGGATCTAGATTTCACCAGATTTAACAAAGAATCCATGTTACCAAAAAGATGAAGAACCCCAGATCTAGGGTAAACATTCACATAAAATAACAAACTTATATGGCTCTCAGAAGAAAAACTTTTCAGGGCATAGGATCCTAGGTGAGATTTCTTTTTGCTCTATATACATACCCAGAATTACTCCTTTGCAGTCAATTTTCTTCACTGCTGGGAAGGGCCGGTCAGAATCACCAACTCTCAAAAATCTCTGGTGTTGGTGTATATACAATTGATCTTACAATTTCTAGCTGGGGGAGAAGGTTGATCTATAAGGTGACTTCCAGCTAAAACAGAAAGTTTACAACTAGCCAGGTTTGTGTTCCTGAGACTATGATGCTTCTCTACTGCTGAGAGTTGAACAATAACTGGCTGCTGACAGCAGAACTCATCAGTTTGATGCTCCTATCACCAAGCTCCCATTCCCGTGACTGTTACAGTGGGGGCTGCAAGCACATCCATCTGTTGCTAGCAAATATGCGCTATACATCAGCCTCATATGACACAGGACCTCAATAATTAATGATAATTAGCACTTTACAGACAGGAACTAATTAGATAATGAATCTCCCTCCAAGCCCTCTTAGGTTAGTAAATGCCATTATCTCTGTATTTTGAAAATGCTCAAAGCAGGGAGCTTAGAGTGTAGTTAGCCCTTTATTCCCCTGTGGATTTTTTGGAAAATGTTTGTCTATTTAACTAAAGGAGCTTGACTTTTTAATAACAATAAATTAAATGTGTTATGCCCTTTGCAGCTGCAAAGAACTTTCACATTTATTATCTCATTGATCCACCCAAGAAACCTGGTAAAAGAGGTAGAGCAAGCATGATCATTTGTCCCATTTTATAGGCAAGGAAACCGAGACCCTGAAAGCATGAGAGGCTAACTCAACATCATGGGAATTTAGAGTATATGAGCCTGGAATAGAGAGAGAACCTTAGAGTTGGGACAACATGGGTTCAAGTCCCATTTCTGAAATTATACTGGCTGTGTGAACTTGGGCAAGTCACTAAACTCTTCATGTTTCAGGCCAGAGTGTCAAGTAATTGGGAATGTATTCACTCATGTTCTGAGTCTTATGTGACTCATTTGGGCTTTTCTTAGCAAAAATAATGGAATGGCGTGCCATTTCCTTCTCCAGCTCATTTTACAGATAAGTAAATTGAGAAAGGATTAAGATTCTGAGACTTAAACTTGGGAAGATGGGACTTTCTGACTCTGGACCTGGCATTCTATCCAATGTGCTACCTAGCTGCCCTGATTGGGAATATTGAACAAAATGAACAAAAATACAATAGAATACAGATAATGTTAATATGTCAATTCAGGGATCATCATCTATGACTTAATGGTCCCTTTCTTTTCTTTTTTTCTTTTCTTTTCTTTTCTTTCCTTTTCTTTTTTTTTTTTTTGAGGCAATTGAAGTTAAGTGATTTGCCTAGAACCAAGTAGCTCATAAGTGTCAGAGGACCAGATATAAACTCCTGATTTCAGGACCTTTGCCCTATCTCCTGCACCATCTCCTTGTCCCATAAATACTTCATTGTTCAGTCATTTTGGACTTGTTGTGATCCCATTCTCCACACCCCCCCCCAAAGATGCTGAGTGGTTTTGCCATTTCCTTCTCCAGCTCATTTTACAGATGAGGAAACTGAGACACACAGGGTTAAATAACTTGCCAAGGGCTACACAGGTAATAAGTACCTGAAGCAGGATTTGAACTTGCAAAGATGAATCCTCCTGACTGCAGAACTGGTGCTCTATCCACTGCACCACCTTAGCTGCCACCCCAATTTTATTTGAGTTTGTGAGGACTGCTCTAGGTTACTCACTGACACTTTTAAGTTGTAAAGAAGGGGCTGACCTTTACTGACAGTGAGCTCTTTTCCCTGGGAGCTCCCTCTACAAGTACAATCACACTCCCTATCATATATGTAACAAAACCTAAGGGATCAACTTTAGCTTTTCTGTTATGAATCTGATTTCCTTGTCATCATTAAGATACATCTGTCATGACTCAGCCTTGCACTGAATTGATTTAGTCTAATATAATTCTGATGATAAGATCACAGAACCCTTGGATCTCAAGGCACTCTGGCTCCAATTACAGAATCGATATGATTGTGCATTCTATGTTGGAAGGCAACTGGCTGGTCAGCTTTGAAAGGTTTATCTGCAAACTCCTCCCCAGACAGTTTTGGAGGCTTTATTTTGCAAATTAAATGAGAGTGCATTCATGGACAGATGTTCCATAGTCGTTTGCATGTTAACATCCAGCTGAAGTCAGTGGGAGTTTATGTGTGCAAGGATTACATGGCTGGGCAGAGAGTAAGAAAAACAGCAGTCAATTTGCTCCTTCCTGATATTAGCTTCCTCTAAAGCTATGGTCCTTGCCACAACCCTGAGGGTGCTGAATTCTGCCTGACATATTCATGAATTTTTTTCATAAAAAATAAAGTGACAAAATAGATCAAATTGCCCAGGCTTTTTGAAAGAGTCACTTATATAAGAAATGATTATTCTCTAGTCCCAGGCAATTTATGACTCAACTTTTCAAGGTCAGAATTGTTGTTATGCTTGGTTGTGTTTTTATCACAAAACTGAATAAGATACATGAAAAGGATTTGACTTAGTTGAGCACTGGACAGCTTTTTAATGATGCTAATTACTTATATAGGATCACAGGATTATTGAATTAGAGCTAGAAGATGCCTTAGAAAGCATGGCATCCAGCCATCATTACAGGTAAGTTAACTGACATACATAGAAATGAAATGATTTGCCCATGATCACATGGTATCTGAAGCAGCATTTTAATTCAGTTCTTTCTGAGTTCAAGTGTACTTCTCTATCCAATATACCACTTAGGTACCCTCCATTTTTATTGCTCCCTAAGGTTTATGCTATGTTTTCCTGTCAATAACCTTGGGAGAAAGATGATAACATTTTTATCATACACATTTTATAGATGAGAAAATTGTGGCTTACAGAAGTAAGATGAATTGTTCATAGTCTCATAATTATTAAATGTGATAGAATTAGGGTTTGAATTTATGTCAGGTTTCTTTTCACTATTCCAAAAAGCCTCTCTTTGGGATTTTGTTCTGCTTTGATCCCTATAGATAAGCCAGATATATAGTTGAACCTATCTAGATAAAAAACAATTATGGGAATCTCCTTCAGAATTAAAATATTTCCCTCTGGTTACTATGAAGTCTGCAGTCTAGAAAATCATATCCCAGGGGAGGGTCCAGAAACATGACTTAAGCAGTTCAAAAGGAAGGGATTTATCTGCATATGAAGAGTTCAAATGGAATACCTGCCCTGATGAAATGGAAAATCCCTGAAATACTGAACATTATTGTGATGAACACACAAGAAATGACATAAATCACCATAGTGACACAAATCATGATCAAAGATATATATGACTAGAAAAGGTAAGCTGGTCACATCATGATGGGGAAGAATGATAGATGGACAGATCAAGGGCTGCCCTAGCACTAATAAAATATGAAAAGAACCAGAGGAATTCCTCTTTTTCACTGGAATACTCCTTTGTGGGAGATTTATGAAGGAGTAAAAAAAAAAAAAAAAGCACAGATATGTGTGTGAAAACCTTAGGATTTGGAGGGGGAGCCTTATAGATCATACTGTTCCAATCAGCTTATGGGGGTTATACTGAGGCCTAAAGACAGGAAATGGCTTTTCCAGGACCATGAACATGGGAAGTAGAGGCAGCATTCAAACTTAAGTCTATCAAGATTTCAAACTCTCTGCTCTTTTTACTGATGGCTTGTGCCAATGATGGTAATAGCTATATTGACAAGGACACAGATCCAATAAAATATAAATATATTACTATTGTTATGATATTAAAGTAGAAACTAAGATTATATGGTTTAGAAAAGAGATTTTAGGAATTGGAAATAAGTTTGGGGCAAAGAAGGTTGATTCAAAGGAAGATTAAAAAGGCAAGTGAGGGAAGGAGGAAGATAGGAGGTCTTGTGACAGATTGTAGGTAAATTCACATCAGAAATTGTCAAGTTCTTTGCATCTTCCTATCTCAGACCAACAAGAGAGTGTTTTTTTAGGAAGATGAGTAGGATAATAGCAATATTAGAAGGAACTTCTGATGGAATTAAGGATGTTTAACCTGTAGAGGAGAAAAGTGAGGATTATTGTAATTGATGCTTTTAAGTACTTGAAGGCAGAAGAAGGATTAGATTTGTCTTGTTTGGCCACAGAGGAGAGAACAGCTAGCAGTGGGTGGGAGGTGTTGCTGAGAGGCAGGTTTTGGTTTGATAGGGGAAAAAAGGGGTGACTTCCTGAGAATTAGACATCCCTGAAGTAGAATGAGTTGCATCTTGAAGTAGGGACTTATTTCTCAGGGTGGATGCTAATTGATGATATTGTAAAGGAATGTCTATTGATGTGTGAGGTAGATTTGATAAATGCCCTCTGAAGTCCCCAACAGTTCGGAGAAACCAGGATTCTATGATTCTAAGAGAGAATTAAGAATCACTGTTGTTCTCAGGTACTGGCAATATTAACTACAATTCATTACATGTACACATTAGGCAGAACACTGCCAGTCAAACTCAATTGAGTTAATTAAGTCCTGAGTCAGATAACTGGCAGTTAGGGAAGAGGATATCACTTACGTCATCACCAGAGTCTCATCCCCTGGCTCACTTAGTAATCCATCCACGAAGACAGAAGTACTGGTGAAATTATGTGTGCTCCAGGTATGACCTTCATCAATGCTGAACCTGGAGAGGGAGATGGAAAGAGAAAGAGAGAAGGAAAGTGAGAATGAGAGAGAGGGAGAAGGAGAGAAAGTAAGGGAGAGGGAGAGAGGGGAGAGAGAGAGAGAGAGAATCGCAGAGAGAAAGAGAGAGAGAGAGAGAGAATCAGAGAGAGTGAGAGAAGGGGAAAGAAAGGATAGAGAGGTAATCAAAGGCAAAGAGACAGAGAATAAGAGGTGAAGAAAGAGAGAGACCAGGGGGAGACACAGAGAAAGAGACAGAGACAAAGAGATGGAGGAAAGGAAGGAGGGAGGGAGGAAAGAGAGAGATGTCACATTTCACTTATCACATCTGATCTCACTTTGCAAGGGCATTCCTTAAACAAATAGCACAAGAGGGTTTGTGTCTATGTGTGCATGTTTCCTTTTTCCATTTGTTGAGTAAAATGTCAACCTGACAACAGAGGACTCCAGGTACCTACAGATCTAGTCACATTTTCTAAAAGTCAGCTGGGTTTGTCTAGTCGTAAGTATTTTAATTAACTAAATGTCATCCCAGAGCTCCCACCCACCAGCCCCACTCAGATGCCTGTGGGGAAAACCAGGCGGAAAATGTACCACTGACAACTGGCAGCATTCCTAACAGTCTCTGGATCTTGTCAGATGATAATTATAATAATAATAACTCACTATAATATAAGATAATGGAAGTGGTGTTGTGAGACACACACACACACACACACACACACACACACACACACACACAAATTAGGGAACTTGGGTTCTTGTCCTAGCTCTGGAACTTCACATCTGTGTGCCTTTAGGCAAGTGATTTCTGTTCTTTCAGACTCATTTTCCTCATTCATAAAA
This sequence comes from Myrmecobius fasciatus, assembly GCA_023553655.1. Taxonomy (NCBI): domain Eukaryota; kingdom Metazoa; phylum Chordata; class Mammalia; order Dasyuromorphia; family Myrmecobiidae; genus Myrmecobius; species Myrmecobius fasciatus. The sequence continues at coordinate 22,211 of JAJPUD010007282.1, forward strand.
GGAAGGTAGTGGGACAGCATGATGTCTAAGATCCCTTCCATGTCTTAAAGTTGTTTCTACAATATGCATGCCTTCAGACTATAGCTGTAGATTTAAAGGAATCTTGTTGGGATAAGGACTCATGTTTTCTTATGGGTCCTGACTGCTTCCTATGTTATAGTCTTATTGTTTTTTAAAGCTATTGCCCAAACCATTTGATTCTCCTTCTAAGGGCTGATGGAAATGTCAGGTCTTCCCTCTGATCCTTCCCATTAAAGAGACATATTTTAGACATGATAGAATGTAGAGTAGGAAAGACTTTAGAATACAGATCCATAATATTATTAGAGCTGGAAGAGATCTTAAATAAAGGCTATAAACTGTCAGAGCTAAGAGGGGAATATAAACACAGAATATGAGTGTGAAAGCTGGAAGAGATCTTAGAAAATAGAACATAAGATGTTAGAATTGGGAGAGACCTTAGAACACAAAATGTAATAATGTTATAGCTGGAAGACACCTAAAAAACAGATCATAACTTGTTAGAGCTGGGAAATTAGGACATCGAATATACAGTGTTAGAAAGTGAACTCAGAACACAACATAACATTGAAGTCAGAAGTCATCTTAAAACACAGACCATAGACTATCAAGGCCAGAAAGAAATTTAGAACAGAAGGCTAGAACTGAAAGTGATCTTAAAGATCAGTTAGGCCAACTGTAAATTCATAGTTAATAAAATTTAAAACCTGGAGATGCTAGATCACTTATACAAGATTGGTTACATAGCTACTTAGAAGAACTGATAGACCAACCAGTAATATGGTTACTCTTAATGGCCACATACTGTCTAGGATCAAAAGTCACTGGGAGTCACAATGTGACTGTCCCCTTTCCCCAATTTCTACAATCCATCTTAAATGTACTCTCTCTTCTGTAAAGGAAAGCCTTACTTGAGTATTTTCAAGGGGATGGACGTGTCTTTGATAGCCACAATCACTCCACCATGATCCAGGTACAGAATGTGGTGTTCCTCTTCAAAGACCTAGAAGTCAGGCCAAAGAGAATCACTGAATAGTTGAAGTGTTCATATTAAAAGGCAGTAGCAAAAAAATTACAATTGGAAGCCCACAAAATGTTTCAACTATTTATTTTTCAAAGAATAATTAGCAATAGCAACAACAAAAAATGTACATGCCTTTAAAAAAAGTAGTTTAAAGAACTATAGCCTTTTGGAATTGTAAGGAACCTATTATTTATGATTACTTTTAAGTTATCTTTAGTTAGGGTATTTCATAGTTGATATTCTATATGATATACAATACTACATGATTGAAAGATGTGAGAAGAAAAGATCTCAAGGATTAAAAAACTGTTTTTTTCCAAAGCACAAAATTCTGTTCTTATGTATACACTGAAGTTGTATAAGCAGGGACTGGACAACTCCTTCCATGTAAGTTCAATAACAATCCTTTCCTGCTTCAGGTAATGATTTAACAAGATTCCCCAAAGATTCTACTTTATGGTGATTTCAATTAAATCCCAACTTGAGGACTCTCCAAATTAACACTACCATTCTATAATTAGAAATTGTCTCTTCTTCAAGATGTAAAGTTAAGACATGGTATAGTAATAATATAGAATAGTAATTGGTCTTGGAGTTAAGTTCTGATTCATCATCAAGGTGTGGCCACTTCTCTTCTTGGACTTTTGCCATTTGATAAGGAATGGGATTAGACAGTTTTAAATTTCATCCTGTTTTAACATTCTGGTTTATGTTTAAAGACCTCTTCTAGTTTCAAAGTCTATATTATCCTAGTGTCCCCCCAGCTCTGACATTCAGCAAACTATGTTGAAATGTCCATTCCAGTCTTACCTTTTATATTTTAACATTTTTTTATAACCTGTTATGATTCTAAGGGAAGTATTTCAGCATGAAAAAGGGAGATTATGGATGGAGTTCAACCCTTGTTTCAAAGGTCTAAATGACTGTTTCAATGCTTAACAATAAGCCTTTAATCTTTTGAGGTCATTGTTCCCAACCATTATAGTAGGCAACTACCTTCATTTCAGTTTCTCTTTTCTTTCTATGGGAGGTCTAGTGAGACATGAACTTCAGCAAAAAAGATGATATATGCACAAGCACACTTGGGGTTGTAAAATGCTCCATAAATACAATGTGCTGTGGTTTTTGTGATTAACATCTCCTACCAGTTGATAATATAACATGTTTCTCTAATGGCTTTGTTAGTAAGAGCTACAAATGGAAGATTTTCAATTTACCAATTCTTTCTGCCAGCTTTCCAATCTTCACTGTAGAACAAAAACCTTTGAAAACACTTCCATTTCAATTTTCTTTTTTAGAGTTTAGGGTTTTTTGTTTTCTTTGTTTTTTTTTTTTTTTTTTTGCAAGGCAATGAGGTTAAATGACTTGCTTAGAGTCGCACAGTTAGTAAATATCAAGTGTTTGAGGCTGAATTTGAATTCAGGTCCCCCCGACTCCAGGGCCAGTATTCTATCCACTGTGCCAACTAGCTGCCATTTTGTTGGACTTTAAAAGAAGTATATGATCCTGGGTTTTATCACTGATCTCAAATGGAAAATAGCCCTAGTATTTCTATATCTTATGATACATCTAGTATTATTGAACTTTCAGGATTGTTAAGTTAACCAATCCATAGACATTTATTAAATTCTATTTGTGAATCAAGAGGCATTTGTTAAGCACTATGTCAGAGGTACTTTTAAGTTAAAGAAGATTACCTAAAACATATGAGATTTTCACAAAATCATAGCATCTCAGAAACTAAAAAGAGATCTTGGAAATCATCCAGTCCAACCTATAACTAAGTAGGAAGTCCAGTTGAAAGCTAGGTCATTCCAATTCTGATTAACATTCAGCAATAGAGAAGAGTCATTGTAGTAGTTCACTCCCTTTTTTGAACAGCTCTAATTGTTTGGAAGTTTCTTCTTCCATTATGATGAAATGAATCTAACTTCACAGACTATGCATAAGGGGCAAAGTTGCAAGTGGGGACTGACAATTATCCACTCATTTATATTAGGAAAAGTGCCAACTTAGATGATGATAACCAACAGATGTGTAACAGAACTAAACAAGTCCAAATTAAGCATGTATTACTTGCTAGGAAAGATGTATTCTTATGTAGATGTCTTGTTTTCAAGGCAACATAAAAGCAAAGTTGTGGTGGCAATTACTGATGGAACAAAAGCTATGTATAACCTCCAAGGAACTGATTTACAAATATTATTGAAAGCTTGGGATTAACAAAGAAAACATGTCAGCAGCATATTCACTGAACTCATTTTCTTTGGCTGAATTGTCTCTGTGGCTGATAAAGAAAATGGAAGATGATGAAGGATGTGAGAAATGACAAAAGCCAAGACACAAGGTGATGATGCCAAAAACTGGAGTCAGTCCCTTTTGAGATAATGGAAGAAGGAGGAGCTGCACAATATAATGATGGACCAGACTGTCATTGATCTCACATTTGGTATTATAAGTTAGTATTTCCTCTTGGTTACTCTATAGTCATGAAATCTCTACAAGATGACTTTAGATATATAGGTCAAGAAAATTCCTTAAAACTAGTAAGAAATGGATTTTACTTGCCCCAGATGGCTGCTGATATAACCCAATAGAGTAAAATTTATGTCTGTGGTAACCAAAACAAAACTACTACCAATGTGTATTTCACATTTGAATTTGCTAACTTCATTTACTATTTTTAAAAGGAGACTTAAAGAACATAAGCCATATGTGGTGAAAACAATCCATTTCAAAAAGTATTTAGAGGCAACATCCAACCAGAAATCAGAGCAATTCCTCAGATCAAGTATTATAGAAGAAGGTTTTCTCAGTGTAGGAACAACCTGCCAGATGTAGGGAGAGATTGATGAAAGGGATATTGATTTTGATCTGCATTAAGAAGGTAAGAAAGATCCCTTACTTCCTTGAGGGGATCCCCAACAAGTATGTTTCAATAGTTCACTGATGAGCATGGTGGGGGCACTAGATCAGAGCAAAAGATTTCAATGGTCTCATCATTTGTCCATTCTAACACAAGTATACAACTTCAGGAATCATAAGGATGACTTTACATCCTACCAACCTCCTGATGTTTATGTGTGAACCCCTCCTTTCTTGTATTTTGGAGTCTGTGAGGATGGCAGAGGGAGCTGTAGGCACTCATAATCAGGATATATCTTAGCTGAGAAAGAAGCTTAAGTAAGCTTACCGCCTATTTACAACTTCAGCCTAAAAGAAGACCGACAGAAATAAATTAAATTATGGTGCCTAAATTCACTGCCAAGACCTTCAACAAATTGACATGGTTTTGCTGAGAAATATTGATATTTGTAGAACACATAAATTAGTAGATTGATGGAAAGCTACTTCATACCTAATTGGGGACAGTTTATACCACTTGCCTATTTACAAAAGTCCTGAAAGCTTTCGGAGGTCTACAAAAGTCTGCTGGACATGCTGACCAGCAAGTGGAGTTCATCATAGCAATATGTAGACTATAGGTAAACCAATGGTCTCTTTGAAGACTAGGTAATGATGAGCACTTGTGGATAAGTGAAAAAAAGCATTTAATAAATGCTTGTTGTTGTATCTAAAGTACTTATGTGCCAAACATTATTAAGCATTGTAGGATACAAATAGAAAAACAAAGTAACCTCTGTTTGCAAGGAGTTTATGCTCTCCTGGAGGAAACAACACAAACAGGTTTCAGCTGAAAGTCAAATTGAAAAGCTCATAGTGGTAGTGCTTAGTATATAGCAATAAAACAGACAGAAATACACATTCTCTAATTTCATTTCTTCTGAAAAAACCAATGTGTTTGATCTTTAGCATTTCACAGAGCCAAAAATTGGCACTTCGGAAATAAGAAGAATTCTTTTCTGAATCTTCAATATCTATGGTATTATACTATAATATCTATGGAACCATAATAAAATAATACACTATGGGGTACAACTTTGTAGGATAAGTTGCCCAGGAGCTGCTATTTGGGATGTTTGGGCACTGAATTGGAAGCAAGATCAATGATATGGATGATGCTGTCATTCTTAGAGCTCTTGAGCTTATCTACCCACCAGGGTCAATTGGCTAACACTTGAGATTGGTGGTGGTTAGCCCTTTTTCCACAATAATTTCTCCTCTCAATGACAATTCAAGGCTGGAAGTAGGACCTGTAGCTTGGTAAGTCACTGCTATTTCTAAGACTCATGATTTTAGAGTATTGAACTATCTCTGTCAGGGTTGTAGGGAAGCAGTTGTGGAGGTGATGGTAGTGCTTTGACTTTACAAGCAGATGCTACCTCAAGTCTCTTTTTCTGGGATATCTTATTGTTTTAAGTAGGATGGCTTATTTACCTTCTAAGCAAAAAAAGGCTTCCAACCCATATAGCAAAGACTATCTGAACCAGGCAGTGACTCAGAAACAGACATTTCGAGGAATGAATTATCTGTGAACTGTATCCCAATGACCACTTCAAGTGTCTAGAGAGAACTGAATCCAGAAAAAGCACCTTTTCTGCCTAGAACTTTAATCATGGAGCCTCCTAGTGAATAGGGAAAATGATGTCCAATGAAACTGGAAAAGTAGATTGGGACTAGATTGTACAGGGCTTTAACAATCAAACATAAGAACTGATTTTATTTTAGCGGCAATAAAGAATTACAGGAGTTGAGTAAGGGTGTCAAAGGATTAGGTCTGCTAATCTTCATTTATGTAATGTGGACCTTGTAATTGCATAGGTTCATTGAAACATTTGTTAAGTATATGACATTTTACTATGCTTTTATTTTCTTTTCATGACCAAGTTATTTTGCTTTTGTATTAGCATCCTGCATATGTTATTTGCTGGTCTGTTAATTATTCATAATTTTAGCTGTGCATATATTGTTATTTCTTCATTTTAAAAACTATTTTATAGAACTACTGCTTTATTTGACTTGCTGTTACATATTACTTTGGTGCTGTTAATATGAGTGAACTGCTGACAAGCACATGCGTTATATCCTGCAAAGTTTTTTCAATTTGTAGTCACTGTAGCCTCATATTGAGTAATTATTTAGATTGTGGTATGTTTATTGCATATATTGTCTTGCTTGCTATGAATGGCACTCTAAAGTAGGCTGGGATAATGCTTGTTATATAACATGCTAGTGTTTAGGATCATGCTTTGCCTTATGCCCAAATGTCAAATGTCAAATGCACTGCAGCTAATTTTTCAAAAGACTAAAAGATTTCAAAACCTGGGGAGGAATGTAGCTTATAATTGGGGTCAATTCATAGTTGCTGGTAGATGTTGTCTGATATTAATTTCCTTGCTTTCTTCCCATCCTAGAAGAGAATTAGAAACTCTAAGGGAAGGTTTCACACAGGTACAAAATGTTGGGAGAAGCTAGGACATACATGCTTGATTTGACAGAACCAGGAGATGGAATAAAACTTTGAGCAGAAGACTAAAGAATAAGAGTTAAGGTTGCTGGCCCTGAACCATGACTGAGAGCTTCATAATGAATTCCTTTCATGAACAAAAGTAATTACTTAATTTAATAAACTTAAGTCATTTCTTAACCATAGATGATAGCTTATTCCTCCTTTTTTTCTCATTAAGAAAGTATACTTTAACTTTGAAACTTATCTTTTTCCTTTAAGTTATAGGTAAGATAGATTGATCTTAAATGTTTTGTTATGAGATATGTTCTTATTAATGAAGAAGACAATGACTAAGATTAGCAAAAAAGAGAGAGATAAAGGAGTTCAATCCTTCTTCATAAAACAATCAAGCTTTCATTCCTGTTTGGAAGCTCTTGGAAAATGAAAGAAAATATTAGATTATTGATTTATAATTGTTTTACAAACTTTCCCACAATGCAGAACCAAGTTGAATTCATACTATGTTTCTTTATTCTAGGCTAAAAAGTTGCCAGAGCTAAGATTGGGTTCAAGGGACATTGGATGTTTTGGGGTTTTTTCAATTTTAAGTTTGCTACATTCATTTCTTCCTCTCTTTCTCCATGAAGACACAATGGAAATTCTGTGTAAGGGCATAACTGAGGGTTGTATCTAGGGAGTAGAAACTACCTGATGAGAGAGGGAAAAAGATATGACTGGTCCATACCAATAGTATTCACATTCTAAAGATGGGAACTAGAGGAAGGAGTAATCTCTCATCTTTTGCTTCTAAAGTTATATCCAGACAGGAAGAGAAGATTACATAAAATGAAACTTGTGTCCTATTGACCTCACCATGTTATTTTAAGGATAAAATGAAATAATGAGTGTCAAATTGTTTTATAACTGTAAAATGTTACCTATTTATACTTAAGATAATTATGGAGGCAGTTTGGAACAATGAAACAAATAAGGAATTTATAGAATAAAGACATGAGTTTTCAAATACTGGTTCTATCATAACCTACCAGTTGTGTGACATTGGGCAAACTCAATGAATGTAAACAGAGTTCACTTGCCTTATTTGCAAAATAAAGGGTCAGACTAGATGACCTAAGAACTCTTCCTTTTCTAAATGTGTGATCCTATGACTATGAGGAATAATTATTAAAAATTCTGTTCATATATATACATATATATGTATGTACATATATATATATGATAGGGATAGAAAAATGAGGGCAGATATAGTAGTGGGGATGGAGGAAGGAATGAAATAAGCACATATTAAGTGCCAACTATATGGCAAATATTTTGCTAAGCAATTTATATATATTGCCTCATTTGATTCTCAGAACAGCCTTGTAAAGTAAGTGCTACCATCACTTGAAGAAACAGAAATAACTACAAGTTAAGTGACTTGACTATGGTTACAGAGCAAGTAAATGTCTGAGCTTTGGTTTCCTTGGAGTACTTGGAACTTTTCATTCACTAAACCTCTGCTATTAAAAGGCTGTTTGTTAGACCCTTCAGGAATTGCAGATCTAGTGTTTTTTTCTCTATCAGGTCACCTAACTCTTACTTTCAGGAAGCATGACAGAACACTGGAGTTAATCCTCAGGTTAGTGTCTTCCTCCACCAGCTATGTAATCTTGGAGGAGTCCTTCTATTTCTCAGTATTTGAATTTTCTTATTTATAAAGCACAGATAAGAAACCTTAACTTTTCTACCTTACAAAGGAGTTTGTAGGAAAACACTTGATAAAATGAAAAGTACTTTACATTTGTGAAATATTATAAATATTCAGTGATATTCTCACTAAGAAAGGTAGAACAAGTGAAGGCAGTTTTGAAAGACAAGGCATTTAGAATAACAGGGTAAAAAAAAAACAACAAAAGAGATCCCCAATACAAATGCACTGAATTTCAGTCTGTCTCATGTCTTCCTTAATGAGACATTTGAAAGGAAAAAGGAAAAAAAAATGGGGCAGAGATTTTTGTGGTAGTAGTTGTATTGAATTTCATCTGTTCAATTTATTTCCATTTTTTCTGGCTTTAGTGCAGCTCTCTGAATCAGAAAGGCAGCAATACCATCAAATCCAGTTGCAGCACAGTTCACCAGAGATTTGGATGCTAGATTAGTGCTAAGTGGAGCAAAAATAAACTTGCTATTCAGCTGGCTTCATTCAAACAGATGTTTATCCAAACTAAGCTGTATGTATGGGAACACTTTTGGACAAAACAGAGGATAAAAAAAATGCAGGAAGGTATGGAATATTTCCAGGATGAAATGTGAAAAAATGAGTGGAAATGCAAATTGGATGTTTTGTTTTTTTTTTGAATTTTAAGTTTGTTTCAGACTATTAAAGTTGAGAATCCCAGGGGTGAAAGCAGACAATACATGAAGCTGTCAACAAATATGAATGATCTCCCTTACCTAAGAGGTGCATCAGGATACTTTTTTGATTCAGTTAAATTTGAATCAGTTCAATTTGACAAACATTAATGAAGTAGCTTGGGGCAGCTGAATGGCACAATGAATAGACTGTTGAGTCTGAAGTCAGGAAGACTAATCTTTCTGGCTTCAAATCTGGCCCCAAACATTGACCAACTGTATGACCCTGGACAAGCCATTTCATGCTGTTTGCCTCAGTTTATTCTTGTGTAAAATGAGCTGGAGAAGGAAATGACAAACCACTCTAGTATCTCTACCAATAAAACACTAAATGAGATCATAGAGAGACAGACTGAACTGAAACAAGTAAAGAAAAACAATGAAGGAACTTTGATGTCCCAAACAGTGAGGTGATCGGTGGTAGAGAGGAAACAAAAACAGGCTACCAGCCCCTTACTTTCAAGGTGTTTCCATTCTACTAGAAGAAATAAAGATATGTACACAGACAAATAAATGTGAAATATCTACACATTAAATACAAAACAATTTGGGGAGGGTAATAATGACAATTTGTGGTTGATGTTGTTCACTGAGTATTGATTTGGTTATACCTATAGTTGTAATGGAATTGTGGAGTGGTTAATCAACATATAGATTAGGACCTAGATCTGTTTACAGTGAATCTTATAAAATTATTGAGTAAATAAAGGATTACATGTGATCTTGTGTAAGAGGGAATGAAGGATAGGCTACTTATTGAGTAGCCATAGAGTAGAGCTTCTTAAACCTTTTCCATTTGAGACTTCTTTTCATTGGAGAAATTTTTATGCAACCCCAGGTATACAGGTATATAAAGTAAGTATTCAAATCAAACAATTTTTTTCTAATAATAAATCATAAAAAAATTTTAAAACAATTCCTTGGCCTACATATAATTTTACCATTAAATAAAGATGAAAGAAAATTTACTAATAAGATAGATATACTTGTTTATTTTACATAAATAATTAAATCTTGTGATTCCTTTTACTGTTGACAATTTTTCTGCGGCCTTATAATGGGGTCATGATCCATAGGTTAAGAAGTTTTGCTGTAGAATAACTAGGAGTAAATATAAGGAAATCCATCTATTTGTAGACCTTTTGAGTGGTCTCCAGGAGAGACATACATATGTATATCCTTGAAATAGAGTCTATTTTAGATCTGAGGGCAGGATTTCTAAAGAAAACAAGCTATTTCTATTTTTTTCCCACAGAAGCGTAAGATAGGATCTTAGATCTAGACCCAGAATATACCCCCAAATCCATCTAGTCCAATTTCCTTATTTTACTGATGAGAAAATTGCAGTACCCAGAGCTGGAAAAGACCATACAGGTAGCAGAGTTGCAGAAAGTTTGTAGAAATTTCAAGTTTCTATAGACTCTTTTTTTTTTTTTTAATTAAATCTCAGCAATATGGCTTCTAACCTCACCACACTGCTCTCTACAAAGATATCAATGATCTTTTAATTGCCTAATCTAATGGCCTCTCCTCAGTCTTCATCCTTCTTCAACTCTCTGAAGCATTTGATATAATTGACTTTCCTCTTTTGGATAATTTCTCCTTTCTTGGTTCTTGTAATCTTATTCTCTCCTAATTCTATTCCTACCTTTCCTTTGCTCATTCATCATATGTGTCACATACTTGTGGGTTTACCCCAAGGTCCTTTTCTGGACTCTTTTCTTTTTCTCTCCCTATATTCTCTCAGTTGGCAGTTAGGGGGTACAGGGGATAGGGTCCTGGGCTTGGAATCAGCAAGGCTCATTTTCATAAATTCAAATCTGATTTCAGACACTTACTAGGTGATCCTGGGCAAGTTGCTTACCCTTATTTACTTCAATTTCCTCATCTGTAAAATGAACTGGAGAAGGGAATGGTAAATCACTCAAGTATTTTTGCCAAGAAAATCCTAAATGGAACCATGTTGATTTGGACACATTTGAAACAAATCAATATCATTCTTCCTGGTGGTGATTTCAACAGTTCCTATGAGTTAAATTTTCTCTGTCAGTGATTCACAGATCTGTATATCTAAATCTTATCTGTCTCTTGACATCAGTCACACATCATAGATTGCTTACTCACTGCATGTCCTATAGACAACTCAAACTTAACATGTTTGAAATGAAATTTCATGAATCAAAATTCTCCTTCCCTTAGTATATCTTTGAAGTGGTTTTCCTCCTAATTTTTGCCTCTTGAAATCCTCTTTCAAAGCTTTTTCCTAAAAAAATAAATCTAGTTTATGCTTCTTTTCTCAATGTCTAGTGCCTTCCTTCCATCCCAGAATTTATATTGTATATATTTAGTATTTCATTTCCTAATTTCATGCTGCTTCCTATTAATAGAAGGCAAGCACTGTGAGAGCTTGAATTGTTTCCCTCTTTGCACTTGTATCTCATGCACCTGGCATATAGTACAGACATATTAAATGCATACTGAATGAATGAATCAATTGGGAAACAAGGTGCACTTGGACAAGAACAGGCCTTTATTTCATATGTCGGCATGCGATTAAGGTGTTGTGTTGAAAAATATGGAAGGTATAGGAATTTTTGTCGTGATTGGGTGAGTGGAATCAGCCCCTTATACATGAGAGATTCCTAACATTAAAAGAGGCTTCCTTGTTCAATATAAAGGACACTGAATTTGGAGTTAGGAGACCAGGGTTCGAATTTTGGCTTTGCCATTTACTACACTATGCGACTTTGGGTAAATCATCTATTTTTTAAAGGGAGGACTAATTTCCTCTTCTGTAAAATTATAGGATAGAATTATATAACCCCTGAGGTTCTTTCCAATTTTAGATTTCTGACTCTATAATGAGAGTTTCAAGCAAAGAATATATTATCTCCATTTGAAAAGACCAATAAGGTTTCGCATTTATTAGAGGCTAAGAAAGGATGGAAAAGGCAGTGTGGTATAATAGTAGAGTTCAAGTGAGTAAGACCTGAGTTCAAGTTTTCCTCTGACATATATAGTGCTTATTAGTTGTGTGACTCTAAGCAAGTCACTTAATGTCTTGGTGACTATGAAGGAGGAATTGTTCTACATGGATAGAGAAAAGAGTCCCCTACTCTGATTAAATAAAGATATGACAAAAACAACTATAACAAACACAAACCAAAGTTAGCAAGAAAAGCCAGTACGTTGGATAGAATGAATTTTCAGAATCCAACTCTAAGGTTTTGAAAATTAGAAGGGAGTTCAGTGGCTCTCTGGTCTAACTAATACATAAAACTAATCCCATAAAATAACATAATATATAAAACATAAAAATAACATACCCAAATATTCTCTACCAGATGCTGGAAAATTATGTTCTTGAGTCACTTTTGGTTGGTAGACTTCTTGCCTCCAGATAGTCAATAAAACAAACCTTACTGCCCAAAGTCAAGGGAGAACTATGATGATGAATGCAAAATCTGCTCCTCTTGTCTTAATTTGGCGTGGCTCTTTGGGACTCTAATGCCTTCTTTTTGAAAGTAGACATATGGCACGGCAGGGTGTCAGGTAGATCTTATTGGGCATCTGGGGCCAATGTTTTTTTTTTGTATCCAATCATTCCCTGTAACACATCACCTACACCTTAACAAACTTAATTCTGCTTTACCACAGCTGCCTCTCACATCACTAGTGATGCATGTGTGTGGCACAGGATTTTGTTTTAACCTGGAATTTCCATGTGTCATGGCTGTATATTTATGAGAATAGTTTAGCTCCAGAGTTATTGCTCTTATATGTCTCTGACTTTATGAGCATAGGTTAATGCACTCCAGACCGATTGTTCATTGCCATCAGAGTAGAAAATAATCTTCAATCATCTAATCCAAGACTCTGCAGCAGTCATACAGTCTCATATGGCTTCCCTCTGTTTACAACTTAACTCTTTCTAGGAACAAATCCCTTATTATTCTATAGTCACCAAACCTTGAAATTTTGAGTTGTCCTTGTCTCTTTCCCACTCAGTCATTTGACAAGTACTGTCCTACATAATTCTATAATGTCATTTATATTTATCCATTCCTTTCTATTTCCATGGTCACACAAGCAAGTTCAGGCCCTTATCATCTTTCTCCTGGTGACTTTTCAGTTGGGAATATATGATCTCCCTACTTCCTACCTTTCCAATCCTCCTTTCAAACAACTGCTAAAATATTTTTTCTAAGTTATAGATTTGACTATGTCATTCTGCTTCTCAAAAACCCAGCAATTTTCAGTAGCTAAGTCATTAACATTTGATCATTGTAAGCTCTTGTTACTAGATACAATATTTTCTTGGTTCTGCTCACTTTACTTGGCATCAGTTCATATAAGTCTTCCCAGTTTTCTAAAATCATCCTTCTTGTCATTTCTTATTGTATAATAGTAGTAGCATATAATTGGGCAAAGTATCTCTTCATCTTTAATTTCATCTTTATTGGTGGTGTATTTTTTATATTGATAATTTGTGTTTTTTAAGTCATTGGCTTAGTTTATTGTCATTATTTATAAAATCAACTCTTAACTTTTACTTAATTTTTCTTTCGTAACTTTTAACTTCATTAATCTCTCCTTTGGCTTTTAGGATTGTCAATTTGGTCTTTAGGTATAAATTTTAAATTTGTTCTTTTTCTAGGTTTTTTTTTTTTTAATTCCATTACAATTTCATTGAACTGCTCTTTCTTTATTTTATTGATATAAGCATTTAGAGGTATAAATGTTCCTCTAAAGTAGTTTTTTGATTGTAAATACTGATATACAGTTGACATTTTTTAAATTGAAATGATTTATTGTTATGATTTATTCTTCCTATTCCCATTCAATTTTCTTTAATTTTTTATGTTTTCTAAAATCCCTTTCATTTCCTTAACTTCTTTCTTATTTATTTTATCTAGTTAGATTTATCTAGTTCTGAGAGAAGAAATTTAAGGTCCCCCACTTATATAATTTTACTATCTATTTCTTCCTGTAACTCATTTAACTTTTCCTCTAAGAAACTGGATAATTTACAATATGGTGCACATATATTTGATATCATATCCATGGTAATTTAAAGCTGGTTATCTCTTTTTAATTAGATCTATTTTCACTTTTGCTTTGAGATATCATGGTTGTTACCCATGTCTTTTTTATCTCAACTAAAGCATAACTGATTCTGTTCTAATCCCTTACTTTTAGTCTGTGTTTGTCTCTTTGTTTCAAGTGTGTTTTTTATAAATAAGGTATTGCTGGCTTCTAATCCATTCTGCTCTCTTTTTCTATTATATGGATGTCTGTCCCATTCACATTCATAATTATGATTACTAATTGTGTTCCCCTTCATCCTATGCCTCCCTATTTATCTTCTCTCTCTGTCTCTGTCTCTTTTTCTGTCTCCATCTCTTTCTGTCTCTGTCCCTTACACACACACACACACACACACACACACACACACACACCTCTCTCTTTCGATCTCTGACTCTCCATCTCCCATCACTCCCTCCATTTCTTCTCCACCATAAAAGCTCTTCCTTTTGCGATTCTTTTACTGAGATAATTTTGTCCATTTCCTCTCTCCCTTCCCCCTTTTCTTCTCTATCTCCCAGCAATCACTATTCAATAAACTCCAGTGGTTTTCTATTGCCTAGATCCCTCCTGACTTTCCAGTCTTGTAACATCTTATGCCCAAAAAATGGACATTTCTCTGATCCACTGACGCTGGCCTTCTGGCTGTTTCTCCAACAAGATACTTCATTTCTTACTTCAGGGAATTTTCTCAGGATATCTACCATATCTAGAATTCTCTCCTTGCTCTGCTCCTCCTATTGATCTCCCTGGCTTCCCAACTAAAATCCCACCTTTTAGAGAAAGCCTGTCCTGGGTCCTATACTCTATTACTGAGCTCCTATTCATCCCGTATATAGTTTGTTTTACATATTTGCATTATATATTGCAAATTGTTTCCTCCATTAGACTGTAAGCTCCTTGAGGGCAAGGGTTGTCTCTTGCCTTTTTTTTTTTTTTTTAAATTACCAGCATTTAACACTGGCACTATGTAATAGACAATAACCAATTTTTTAATTGAATTGAACTAAGCAATGGAATTCTTACTGTGTGGTTCCAAAGGATCTGAATTTAAATTTCAGCTTGGCTACGAAGCAGCATTGTGAGACTGGGCAGTTTTTTAACCTCTTAGCCTTATTTTCCACAACTGAAAATAAAGGGTTTAGACTAGAAATTTTCTAAGATCCCTCTCAGCTTTAAATCATACAATTGCTTGAGGGGTCATGAAGCCCTAGAGACAAACCTCTCATTAGCCAGAAGTTGTTGGAAAACTTCCTAAATCGAGATAACCTATATGCCTGAGGCTACTATGGAGCAGAGTCATCCCTACTGAAAAAAAGGCCTCTCAACCAAACTCCTGTCTATTTGAAACTGGCAGGTGAAGGTAATGTGTGTGGAGGACAAATTGCTATACTAAATGGAACTAATAGCACATGGGGGAGAATTTTCCCTCCGTGCCTTTCTGTTTTTACTATCTCTTTCCCCAAGTATCTACACTCCGAAAGGCACTATAAAATGCAGCCAGATCTACTAAGGAAAGCAATACTGATTTTTTTTTTTTTTTTAGGTCCCAGACCTAGGAGCAATCAAATTGAACCAACCAACATTTATTAAGTACCTATTGTGAACTGAGACCTGTATTGTGCCAAATGACCCACAGCTGCTGCTCTAGAATCCTATTACCTCAGTATTAGGGAAAACCTTTGGCTCTGGCATTAGAAGCTGTTGTTCAGTCTTTTAATCATATCTTGCTCTCTGTGACCCCATTTGGGATTTTCTTGGCAGAGATACTGGAATGGTTTGCCATTTCCTTCTCCAGCTCATTTTATAGATGAGGAAATTGAGGCAGAGTTAAGTGACTTGCCCAGAGTCATGCAACCACTAATTGTCAGGTTGGATTTGAACTCGGGTCCTCTTGACTTGGCCCAATCTATCCACTGTGCCATTTAGCAGCTCTGTGACATCAGAGAACCTAAGTTCAAATCCTGCCTACATTGCCTATTGTTTGTGTAAGTTTTTTAGGTAATGAAGGGGGATGATTGATCCACTTGAAGTAACCAACAAGATGCTCTAGACCGGATATCTTTATCAAGTGAGATAAGCTCTATTGAATCATTAAACTAATGTTCATCCTTTATGTCTTATCTAAAACAGTTAGCCAATCAATGTAAAAAACAAAATATCTTACCCAAAACTTCACTGACTCACTGATGAATATGGGAAAGATTTATTTTATATTCTTGCAAGAATGGTGCCTAAGTGAAGAGACACACCTTTGGGACTCCAAAGGCAGCATTTTATTTCCCATACTAAAGCACACATCCCTTCCTTGATTCCCCATTAATAGTATGTTACAGAAGTTTCTCATCAAGAATCTCCATTCCTTATTACATAGCCATTCCCTGCCCCAAAGAGCTCCCATTCAAGAAGGGGGAAGCTAACCAAGGAGGTTAAGGGCAAAGAACAAGAGTCTTTTCATAACTCTAGCCACCAGCCCTGATTGCAAAAGTCAGTCCCTGCCCCCAAGGAACTTACATTCTTGGGGGGGAGGGAAGGGATAGCCTCCACCCTTGATTATTCCTTGATGCCCCTAAGGATTTCAGTTTTCTACTTTAAGTTTCATTTCTCCAATTTAATTTTCATAATTGTGGAAAACAAATATCCATCCATTTCTCTTAATCAAGATTCTAGAATTCTAGTGGTGAGTCAGAAAAGACCAGTTCTGGTTTACCTAATAGGAAATCTTTTAGGGGTGGGAGTGGGTAGGTTTTCTGACTCCAAAAAGCTATCAAAGAATTACAGTGGAGCTGCCTCAAGGCAATAGGAGGCTGTAAGTTTCAGGAGGAGAAGAGTTTTGTTTTCTCTAAGGTTCCAGCTGTCCCAGCCTTCTATATGTAGTAGGTCTTTAATATTTTAAAATTAAAAACAATTAAATCAGTATGTAATTAATTGCCAAATGACTACTAGTAGAGGATTATATAATTTTAGGATTTAAGCCTGAAAGAAATCTTTGAATACAGAACATGCAATGTCAGAACTGGAAAGAACCTTAGAACACAGAACAGTATTAGAGCTGTAAGGAATCTTGGAGATCATCTTAATTAACTGTCTCAATTTAAAGATGAGAAAAATGAGATAATGGTGATGCAATATAGCTTCTAGGGGAGATAGCAATAATTTTAAGATCCCCTGACCTTAAGGGGCTTCTGTTCTAATAATAAGTCAGTGATTCTAAGTCTTCTGGTTTTGGCATCTATGATCCTGAGACTCTCTGATCTAAGAATGCTATTGTTTTGTCAATGATTATAAAAGTCCTCTGGCCTAGGAATATAATTTAGGGAAGATATATTAGTGATCCTGAGACTATTGTTCTAACAATCTGTCAATGATTTCAAGTCTTCTGGCCTTGAAATAGTCCTATAAACGTTATTGTCTGTTGGTCGGTGATGTCCAAAGTCTGGAGACCACTCCATGGTTCTACCTCTAGGCCACAAAATTAGCACATCAATGACATGAACAATTGGATAAATGTACTTTCTTGCTTCTGTTTCTTTGCTAAATTCTCTGGGAATTTAGATAGCTCCAACTGGCATTACAATTACAATAAACTTTGCCCCTTGACTTGGAGATGGGGTCAAGCCTGCAAATTCTTTTGAGATGTCTGTCTACACTGATCTATGACCCCAGAACCTTCTGGAAACTCTTTCCAACCACAACAGTGAGAGGTAAAAATATTTCATCCAAGATCACACAGGAAGTAAATATGGCTGGTTGGTTCTACAACTTTATTCTCCTTTATTTTGGAAGAGGACCAAAATGACATCCCTATGTTAGAGTTGAGTCACAGTGTGTCCAACTGTGGCCAATCAGACCAAATAAGAGCTAAGAATACTCTGCCACAGGTTGGACACAAATAGTCCCTATGAACATTTGGGGGTTTCTCTAACTTTGCCCATCTCACATTTTTTCTGAGCTAATTCAGTTCAGCTTTGTTTATAGAGTACAGCACCTTCTCTGATGAGGGCATGCCAAGCTGGCCGGTCCTGTGCCAGTGTCTCCCATGTCATATAATTAATTATCAAGTTCTTAAGAGACACAAAGATCATATAGGACACAAATAGAAGGGTTCAAAGAAGGCAGGGATGACTTCTGGCCGGTGTAATCAGAGAAGGCTTCAAAGAGGAGGTAGGTTTAAGGTGAGTTTTGAAGGGTGGCTATAGCAATTGGACCAAAGGAAAAGTCACAGGAAGGACATTTATGGTAGATAGTCTCATGAGAATAAAAAATTAGAGACCTGAGAAAGTCAAAAGCGAGGTCTATTTATAGGAAAATTAAAGCAAACAAACAAACAAATAAAAGAAAACAAAAAAACAAATACAATCCTTGCTTGTCTGAGACAAGGAGTTGAAGGAAAGAACAGCAGGAAATAACTCTGGAAGAGGCAGCTGGAGCTAGAATAGGACAAGTTTTGAATAATAACAATTGCTGGCATTTATATAGTATTTTAATGTTTGCAAAATGCTTTACAAATATCATCTCCTTTTATCCTAACTCTGGAAGGCAAGCATTGCCTTTCATCCCTACTCTACAGGTGAGAAAACTGAGACAGAGGCTAAGTGAATATCAACCTAAGGAAACAAAGCCTCTATCTTTGAAGTATTGGGGAGACAATAAAAGTTTTTAAGCAAAAGAATGAAAAGTCCAATCAGGTTGCATTTGCAGGATGGAGATATTGGAGACATGAGACCTAGACTAGAAGTTTTACAAGAGCTGATAGTTTGATGAGATGAGTGAAGAAGCGCTGGGAAGATGTGAGGGACATGCTTCACATTTTGGTGGAGGTGGGAAAAGAGAAGAGACAAAAGAAGGAGCTAATGAAGGCTGTAGGAAGGAGAGTGACATGATGACCGCCATATTTTAGGGATATAAGGAGAATGGTTGAGACAGTTGCAAGTCTAGCTGTGAGGAATTGAATTCTCCTGAATAGGAAAGAGATGGTAAGAGGATTCTTGCAAAGTGATTCTGACAACTACTGTAAATGAGGGGGGTGAAAGGGAAAAGGGAGTCAAGGATGGAGAAGTATAATTGGAAAAACTATATTTGGGCTCAAATTCTGCCTCAGTGGCTTTGCATTTTTGAATCCTTAAGCAAATGACTTAAATTCTCTGGGAGTCCATTCTTTATTCCCATCTGGAAATTGGAGAACATGACCTCAAAAATCCCTTTCAGATGTAAAGTTTTTACTTTAAGGAAACCCACCTATCATTTACTACTCACTTTAAAATGAAACTAACCTTTATTTTGAGACTGCAGCATTTCCTTTTGGAAATTTATGAGACTAATCTCAAATGTCAATAGATTTAGCAATGTAACAGAAGGATGACTATTTATACAGTGAGTCAGTACGGTTTTATAAAGGGAAAAACACTGGATTAGGGATTAAGGGTCCAGATTCAAATCTTTGCTCTGCCATTGATCTGATATGTGGTCTGAGGCAAATCCTTTAATTCCTCTGGGCCTGAGACAAATTCTGGTGGTTGTACACAAGATCATGCTTTACAGTTAAAAAAAAAAAAAATCAGGTAAGTGGAACTAATTGCTACCAAATAAAATTTGAAGAGGCCTACAGGGTATGTATTTAGTTATTATCAATCCTACAACTACCCTATCCCATCTTATTTCTGCACCAAAGCACCCAAAATTTGGATTCAGACTACTACTTATTGAAAATCATTTTTAAAATCACAATGAAAACTTTAACTCCTAAAGATCAAAAAGAAAAAAAAAATATCTTTTATCAAGACTACAATACAATTTTCAAGATACTTTAGATAAAACTCTAAGCTATTGCAACATCATAAGGCACATAATAAAATATTAAGGAAATACATAGTAATTTTAAGTATAGTTTATAATACAAAAAAATCTTTTGACCTGAAAAATGGGAATTAAAAAAAAAAAAAGAAAACCATAACCTATCCCAAGACCATCACTATCAGAGAGTAATTAAAGATTTACAAAATAATTTCCTTGAAATCCTATGTGTTCTCTTCTCCTTGGAGAGATGGGGGACTATGGGTGCTGAGTGTTATATACACTGTCATATTGGTTGGTTTTACTTAAATGTTTTCCTTTATTATAAAGGAAGTCCTTCTGTAGAATGTGGGAAGATGGGGAGAATGATATATTTGAAAATGACAATAAAGACAAAAGGCATCAATAAAAACTTAAAACACCGTATGATGATAGGAACATTATTATGTTCATTTTATAGATAAAAAGTGAGATTCAAAGAATTAAAATGACTTGTCCAGGGTCATAGGGTCGGCTAGGGTCAAAGTTGAGATTCTCATCCCATAAGTAACTTTTCTGAGTGCTGGCCTAGCATGCTTCCTACTCATCTAGGTAGTCTCTGTGCTGTTGGTATGATGATCAAATGAAATAATGATTATAAAAGGGTTCTGTAACCATAAAACACTTTACAAATTTA